>JAENPR010002797.1:0-41368 GCA_018135685.1 Themeda triandra
CAAGTAAACCTAGCCTAAGCACCATGCTTATGCTAAAGAATGATTACTCTATTCCCAACGCGACGAAAATAAATAAACTTGTAAACCAAAGAACAATAATAACAACGAACTTACTAGTATTAGAAGTTGAATTGCCGAATGATCCAAACCAAGTCTCGGGTTAGGAGACTTGATCACGTAGGTACTGCTTTGGAGAGGAGACTAGAGCAGCCCGGGCTTCCTCCAAATCTACCTCCACTCTATACTCTCTCAATCTCTCTTGATACTAATACCCTATAGAGATAGATCCATTCGAGGACCCCTTCTCTATCTAATTCTCTCTCTAGGAATGAAGTCTGGAATGGTCTAGAATGAATTAGGGTTTCTCCCGGGGCCGGGAGCTCGGAATATATAGCCCCTAGGATGCACCACGACCCTCGGATCAAGCAGAGCCCTAAATGGACGATAATTAGCCATCTTCAAAGTCGGTGGAGCGGGATCCGCGAGCCTCACGATTAGTCGGGTGGAGGGGCGGCCGACCCTAGCCTAGGGGCGGCGCCTTTGGCCAATGCGGAGTGGGCCCGGAGCTTCGAGGTGTCTCCTTGCGGAGTCTTCTAGATTATACTTTTTCACCGTTCGGTCTTTCTCTCTATGTAAACTGACATGTGGACCATCTTGGGTAGTTTTCGGTAGCAAATAGATATTCACCAAAACTTCGTGGAATTCTGTCGGTGGTAACCCTATATCTATCAAGTATTTATGAATAGGTCCATTTGCATGCTAAGTTGACGGTTAATTTTATGAGTTAACGACCGTCAACAAACTCCCCCACACTTGTCTTTTACTCGTCCTCGAGGAAAAGGATGGATTACTTTAAGCATAGCCTCAAACCAAGACATCAACATTAGACTATCCTGATCATACACTACTGCGGGATTCAAAGTGTCTACCATTGAACTTTGGGGAGTTGAAAGATGGAACAACGTGAAGTAGAGATCCTTCTTCTATCAATCCTGTCACTTGGAGTTTTTATAATATTTTTGCAAAGAAAACTTAGCTTACTCTTCTCCATCATGTAGCACACTCGAATCGCTCATTATATGTGGTATTTGTAGAACTCACCATTATGTATAGAGCACTCAAATCTCTCAATGTATGTAGTATTTATGGAACTCACTTGAGGCATGTGAAGGGTATGCCTCCTATTCTATAAAGGATTATATGGAGTTTAAGGTATTTCAAGGAATAGCATTTTTACCTCGCGTATATTGATTAGTCAAAAACGGGAACCACGGAGAGGGGACCTTACTCTAGATCAAGTGTGTGCAAGTGTGTGGAATATTTGGTGGCTAAATTGATGATAATGATGCTCCTTCCCTCTCTTGCACGTCTTCTCTTGAATATTGCTTTGTTGATCTTCTCTTGAATGATAATGATCTTCTTAAATGATAACTTGATCTTCTTCGAATAACTCTTTGAGCTTCTTTGAACTTCCTTCTCTTAGGATCAGAATACTTTGGAGCTCATGGGCTATCTCTTTCTTTCTTTTTTCTTTTTCTTTTTTTAACAATTGTTTTTGCATAGCCCATGTCTCAATCTTGGACACAATAACTTTCTTGAACATGATGATAACGATGATGACGATACGATGATGATGATAATCTTCTTTCAAAATACTAGATGATGATAACAATCCTTGGAGCATATAGAAATCCTAGAAAGTGTATGTATCCTCTCCCGGTGTAGGAGATGGATAAATGGCGGAAAGCATGTTTTTGCGTACTCTAGTGTAGGAGCGCGGGTATATATGTGGGTGTAAGTGCACTTGATCATATGAGTAAGAGACCCTTCTCTATGGCTCTAACACCGCCAAGACTATTCTCAACACAAATAAAAAGCTTATGTCTTGGTCTTTGAGAATTTTGTCGACGAGGCTCTATAGGCATTTATTACCACGGAGGAGAAGTGTAGCTAAAATTTTAAGATTTTGAAAAGAAATTCTCCAAGCAACTAGACATCAAGAAATCGGGTTCTCATGGTTCATGCTATCTCACTTGTCCTCAACAACTTAAGTAAAATGGGGTCCCTATAAATAACGTTCCCAATAGCAACGGGATTCCCAGGGAATTATCATGGTGTGAGTCTATCTTGGGGTCATGATTAAAATAATCTACCTTCTCAATATATATAGAGGTGATTTAATTCAAGGTGTTCCCCAAATGAATCGGAAAAACATGATCGGTATAAAATTTGGAACGTAGGGAAGCAAACGACCGTGGACGAAAGCTGGAGCCAAGTGGGCCCACCCGGGCGGGGCGCCTCGAGATTTGGGGTGGCCGACTCTGGAAGGTGACCCCTCGGGGTCCGCTTTGCGAGCGTGATCTTTATGTCATATCTTTTCAAATATTTTTGTTGTTTCGCGATATCCGTTAGTTTCGTCGTTGGTTACCTCCCCACACTAGATTCTGTTATCTTCATTCACAACAAGGTGGAGACAAAAGAGGCAACACATATGGAATAATAAATATAACTAGAAACTTTATTTCATCTTCATTAAGGCCTAGATTACAAGTATTGAAAAGGAACTAAGATCGAGCTAAACTTTAACTAAGCACACTTGCAAACTAAAACTTTTAATCTAAGCAATCTAAATCACACTAGGCCTTTCCGATGCTAAGATAAATGTTGTCTAATCAATTCGCTTCTCCAGATCATCTAACTTTTTCTCTAACTTATCCGTCTTCTTCTCTAGCGCACGAAGTCTATCTATGACGGTGACAATACTACCGCTTTCTGGACACGTTGGCAATTTTGCGAGAGATGCAATAATTTCATGCTGAGTTTCTAGCTCCGTCTCTAAGTCTGCAACGGTCCTGTGACGCTTCCTTGGAGCTTCTGAGGCGGCGAGAGCTGCTTTCGGGGCTTCCCTCGGAGGGATGAACTTAACCTTGCTTGGGTGAGCACGGACTCCCTCAAAATAAGAGCGCTCTCCAGTGCTATATCTAGCACAGACGATCTTCCCTTGCTTGTTGGTCTTCACTCCCATAAGCATCTCGTTGTGCTTAGGAGGGAGGATCTTGGTCCCTTCAGGGAGCTTCACAATAGGACCCTTTGGTGGAGGTCCATCTAGGAGCAAAGGCTTGGGTGCAGAACGATTGGTTGAGCGAATGGCTAGTAAGCTTGGTTTTGGAGGGATAGAGGCTAGGGGTTTTGGCTGGCAAGAACAATGGCCTTGGACTCGGGCTCCTCCTTTGGGATGGTGTTGAGATCAATCCCGAAAGCGGATCAATCTCTATCTAAGTTTTACGCTCGGCTTCACCATTCTTTGCGTAGCAAGCTTGATGCTAGGAGGAGGAGGCTTTTAGATGGAATGAGGTTGGCCTAATTTGGGCTTCTTTATATAGGGGGGGGGAAAGCATCTAAAGGGAATCTCGGAAGGAATAACGCGTCAATGCGATCTCAAAAACCCTAATCGGCAAAAATTCCGAAGGAAGAGTGTGGAAGGATCACGAATGCAAAAAGGCGGCGGCGAATGGAGGAGTCCACGAGGCGGCCGACTCTAGGTCGAGGCGGCCGCCTCGCGGGTGGGCTCCGGTTCGGGGTTTTCGCAACCTATTTAGCGTATTTTGTCATTCGGAAAAATACCCTGGACCCAGAAAAATGAAAAGTAAAATGGTCGGGCCCAACTACCTAATTGAGAAAGAAATTTAATTCATCTATTTCACCTATTTCTTCAATGGGCTCTAAAAATATTTTAAGACGTTGACCATTTACCTTGAATATCGTACCTTCGTTGTTGCGAGCGTAATGGCTCCATGCGATGATGAGCTTACTACTTCGAACGGTGCTTCCCATTTGCTTCGAAGCTTTCCTTGCCCGAAGAGTTTGACCCTGGAATTAAAAAGTAATACCTTGTCTCGGGTGTGAACTCCTTGATCTTGATTCTCTTGTCATGCCATCTTTTCACTCTCTCTTTGTATATCTTGGCATTGTGATAGGCTTTTCTCTCCATTCTTCTAGTTCGGAGATTTGCATCCTCCTCTTCTCTCCCCGCTGCTTCTAGATCCATATTCCATTTCTTGATGGCCCAGTGAGCTTTGAATTCTAGCTCTCTTGGTAAGTGGCAAGTCTTTCCATAGACTAGTTGATATGGTGACATCCCAATAGGTGTCTTGTATCTTTGTTCGATATGCCCATAGTGCATCGGGAAGTTTGTCCTTCCATGCGTTCCCATTTCATTAGCTTGTCTTCGAAGAATATTCTTGATTTGCTTATTTGATGTCTGCGCTTGGCCACTTGTCGAGGGTGATACGGAGTAAGCGACGTTATGACGTACTCCATGCTTCAATAAGTATTGCTCGAAACGCTTGTCGATGAAATGTGATCCTCCATCACTTATGACTATCCTCGGGACACCGAATCTTGGAAATATTATTTCTTCGAACATCTTCTTGGAGTTTGAACTATCTGCCTTTTTGCATGGCATAGCTTCAACCCATTTGTACACATAGTCCACTGCTACAAGGATGTATTCACATTTCTTCGATGGTGGAAATGGTCCCATAAAGTCAACTCCCCAGACATCAAAGAGCTCGATCTGGAGATTGTTGACGAGTGGCATGGCATCCCTTGAATTAATGTTGCCATGTCTTTGACAAGGACTGCATCTCCGAATGAAGTCTTTTGTGTCTTCATACATTGTTGGCCAGAAGAATCCACATTGCCAAATCTTCGCATGTGTACGGAACACCCCATAATGGCCTCCATATGGTGATGAGTGGCATCTTTCAATGATTTTGATTCCTTCTTCAGTTGGCACACATCTTCTGAGTAGGCCATCGGAACATACTCGGAAGAGGTAGGGTTCATCCCATATGTGAGTACGACTCTCCTGGATAAGTTTCCTTTTGTTGCCTCCGGTGGTACGTAACTTTGTAACCATAAAATTAACAATATTTGCATACCGGGGTCGATCGGTGATTCCGTAGAGCATGTTGTCCGGAGTGCGTCGTCGATGGGTAGTTCTGTGGTTTCTCAAACTGCATTCTAGACAAGTGATCGGCAACGAGTTTTCTACTCCTTTTTATCTTTTATTTCTAAGTCAAATTCTTGGAGTAATAAAATCCATCTTATCAAACGAGGTTTAGCATCTTTCTTAGTGAGCAAATATTTCAAAGCGGCATGATCGGTGTAAACAATCACTTTGGCACCCACTAAGTAGGATCTAAACTTATCAATAGCAAAGACAACTGCTAGAAGCTCTTTTTCGGTAGTAGCATAATTAAGCTAAGGCCTGTCAAGGTTTTGCTAGCGTAAGCTATTGCATGATGCTTCTTATCCTTAGTACGTCTAACAACTTTGCTCCTACGGCGTAGTCACTTGCATCACACATAATTTCAAAAGGTAAAGTCCAATCGGGGGTTGAATGATTGGAGCGAGAGATAAGTGCTTTCTTAAGGATCTCAAATGATTGTAAGCGGGCATCATCAAAATCAAAAGGAACATCCTTAGCCAATAAGCGGGTAAGAGGTCTAGCGATGAATGAGAAATCTTTTATGAATCTACGATAAAAACTAGCATGGCCAAGGAAACTTCTAATTCCTTTCACATTGATAGGAGGAGGAGCGGTTGCTCAATTACTTCTATTTTGGCTCTATCTACCTCGATGCCTCTTTCGGACACTAAGTGTCCTAGCACTATTCCTTCTCTAACCATGAAATGACACTTTTCCCAATTAAGGACTAAGTGTTTTTCCTCACATCTTTGCAAAACTCGATCTATGTTTTCAAGACACTCATCAAAAGTTTTTCCATAAATAGAAAAATCATCCATGAAAACTTCCATAATCTTTTCAATCATATCAGAAAATATAGACATCATACATCTTTGAAAAAGAAAGTGGTGCATTACATAACCCAAAAGACATCCTACGATAAGCAAAGGTTCCATAAGGGCATGTAAAGGTTGTTTTGTTTTGATCATCGGGATGGATAGGGATTTGATGATATCGAATATCCATCAAGGAAGCAAAAGTAAGAATGGTTGGCTAATCGCTCTAGCATCTCATCAATGAAAGGCAAAGGAAAGTGATCTTTTCTTGTTGCCTTATTAAGCTTTCTATAATCTATGCACATTCGCCATCTGTGACGGTTCGTTGAGGGATTAACTCATTCTTCTCATTTTGGACAACGGTCATGCCTCCCTTTTTAGGCACAACTTGGACGGGCTGACCCACTCCTATGTGGCACGGGGTAAATAATCCCGGCGTGCAACGGTTTTAAAACTTCTTTCTTAACAACTTCCCTCATCGCATTATTGAGTCTACGTTGGGGTTCTCTAGATGGTGGAACATCGGGATCTGTGGGAATGCGATGGGTACAAAGGGCGAGGACTAATTCCTTTGAGGTCGGAGTGAGTAGCCAAAAGCTTTTTGATGTTTTTCTAGGACATCCATTAAGCGAAAAGTTTGCTCTGAGTGAGAGTATCACTTATGATGACGGGAGACTCGGATCATTTCCTAGAAAGGCATATCTAAGACCGGTTGGTAAGGGTTTGAACTCAATAGGAGGTCTAGGTGGTAAGGTAAACTCATCTAATGGTTCATTCTTAGAAGAATTGACTTCTTCTTCTATGAAGAATCTAGCTTCGTCTTCTAATTCTGGTTTAACTAGGAATTCTAGAGAAGCTGCTCTAAATTCCTCAATGGATCATAATGCGGATAGGGCTCGGTCCTAGCATTTAAAGAGTGTGAAATGGACATTGCAAACTGGAGTTTCTTGCCTAAACAAATGTTTAGTTTCCCGGTTGTCCTTCATAAGAAGTCTTCTAAATGGTTGTCCTATCAATAGGTGGAAATCCCCTATGTCAAAGACATAAAAGCTTAAGTGGACGGGGGTTTCTTCTACCCGGAGTGGTAGGACATGTAGGATTCCTAAACGGGGAAGAATTTGTCTTGAAAGATTTCTCATGAACTTTCACTATTGGGGTTAATGTCATGTCTCTTTGCAAATATTTTGCTAGTGTGGTAGACATGATATTTATACCCACAACTTGAATCATAGAGAGCGTCTATGCGATCTTTGTTAATCATGCAATGAATGGGGAGAGAGAATGAATCCAAACGAATTATTTCGGAGGAAAGCTCTGACTCTTCTAACCATTCATTGCTTATACCGACACTAACTCTCTGAGGTCTTTCTGTTGGAATATCCTCATCAATATTGCATGGCTTGATTGGGTGATATTTGCCTTGTGGCTTCTTCATTGTGTGATAGTTGAAGATGTTTCCAAAATCGGAAAACGGATCAGGTTCAATATCAAGCATAAAATCGGAAGTGGAATGTCTTCCTTGTCTTGCTCAAGACATGGGTTAGGCTGAAGTTGATGGTGCATCTCGGCAAGGTTTGGCTTCGGCTACTTGAGGTTCTACTTCTAGGAGGTTGTCTAATTCATGGATAGGATTTGGTCTAGGATTGATCTTGCTTTCCCAGCGAGAGATATGCAAGAATGATCCTCCCGAAGTTGTGTCGAGCAATTTTCTCTTTTGTCTCTACTCGGACCTTTATAAAAATGTTGTAAAAGAATGGGCCTGGTAGACTAAGGTCCGGGCGATGCTAAAAGTGTAGTAAAATGATTCCGGGATGAGGCCAAAGATTCTTCGGGTTCTTGCTTAATAGTCGAACCTTGACTCTAAGGTCGACGATTTGGGAGATGGGATAGAAATCTAGGCAAAAGTTGGAGCGTAAGGATCCCCAATCCCCTTGTTGCTTACCTACGGCTTTATCATACCATTGTCTAGCTTTTCCCTTTAATGAGAAAGGAAATAGCTTCCAACGGAGGGTTTTGTCGGACATGCCCTCTATGCGAAGATAGTCACATGTTTGCTCAAAGTCTCTAATGTGAAGGTAAGGGTTTTCGTCTCCTTCTCCTGAAAAGGATAGGCTTTGGACCAAAGCAATCAACCGCGGACTCGGCCTATAGCTAGGTGTTTGGATAGGTTGTGATGACTCATGTGGCACTAATTTGGTCTCCGTGGGTGCGAGAAAATTGAAAGATAGGAATGGAATTTAAATTATCCATAAGGATAGAAAAAGATAAAATGTACGAAAAAGTAAAGTGAAAGAAAAAGATAAAAGTATAGGTACAAGGTAGAGCAAGATTTAGGTTATCTAAGCGAGACCGTCTTTCTCCCCGAGCAACGGCGCCGAGAAATGCTTGTTGACACTAGATACGCACACGAAAGAATCAAAGAGAAATAATCCGCAAGCGCACGGATATCGGTGAGCACTTCACCCGGGAGATAAGTCCGAGTATCGTATTTGTTTTTATCCGCTAGGAGAAAACGTGCAATAGACTAACCCGATCTTTACTACTACCCCTGGTGCTAGTCAAGTGAGAATTAAGCTATATAGAGAGAACTCTTTCGTCGGTCTTCTTCTAACCTATGGCAAGCTTTGAGACTATTGTTCTAAGGGGTACACGAGGAAAAGACACCGAGAGGATGCTAAACCGGGCACAAAGGACCTAACTTACCTACCAACGGGAAGTGGATTACAAAGGTAATAAAGGGATTGTCACTTCCCTCACTACTACCACGGTTCCGGCCGAATAGGGAGCATCTACAAGTGAACCTAGCCTAAGCACCTACGCTTATGCTAAAGAATGATTACTCTATTCCCAACGAAGCGAAATAAAGTAAACTTGTAAACCAAAGAACAATAATAACAATGAACTTACTAGTATTAGAAGTTGAATTGCCGAATGATCCATGAAACCAAGCCTCGGGTTAGGAGACTTGATCCCGTAGGTACACTTGGAGAGGAGACACCGACGGGCCGGGCTTCCTCCAAATCTACCTCCACTCTATACTCTCTCAATCTCTTTTGATACTAATACCCTATAGAGATAGATCCATTCGAGGGACCCTTCTCTATCTAATTCTCTCTCTCGGAATGAATTAATCGAAGTCTAGAATGAATTAGGGTTTCTCCTGGGGCCGGGGCTGCGAATATATAGCCCCTAGGATGCACCACGGCCCTCGGATCAAACCGACCTAAATGGACGATTATTATTCATCTTCAAAGTCGGTGGAGGCGGGATCCACGAGACTCCATCGATTGGTCCAGTGGAGGGGCGGCGACCCTAGCCGGGCGGCCGCCTCTCGCCAATGCCAGGTGGGCCCCAGGCTTCAGGTGTCGCCTTCTGGAGTCTTCTAGATTATACTTTTTCACCCGTTCGGTCTTTCTCTCTATGTAAACCCAACATGTGGACCATCTTGGGTAGTTTTGTTTGTCACCCTGCGAGAAATAGATATTCACCAAAACTCGTGGAATTACGTCGGTGGTAACCCTATATCTATCAAGTATTTATGAATAGGTCCATTTGCATGCTAAGTTGACGGTTAATTTTATGAGTTAACGACCGTCAACAGCATGGAAGCTTGTACTTGGTTGATTTCAATGCTAGTGAAGCTCAACTTTCATCATGTTTGATTGGCAAGTCAAGCAAGGGATGGCTATGGCATAGGCGCCTTGGACATGTTGGGATGAAGCAATTGAACAAGTTGGTGAAGCATGATCTAGTGAGAGGTTTGCATGATGTCACATTTGAAAAGGATAGACCTTGTAGTGCATGTCAAGCCGGCAAGCAACATGGGAACTCACATCCCAAGAAGAATGAGATGTCAACTTCAAAGGGCATTTGAGTTGTTGCACATGGACTTGTTTGGCCCAACTCACTACACATCAATTGGGGGCAACAAGTATGGATTTGTGATAGTGGATGACTACTCAAGATACACATGGGTGTTCTTTCTCTATGACAAGAGTGAAGTCTACGATCTATTCAAGTCATTTGTCAAGAGGGTGCAAAATGAGTTTGACACTACCATCAAGAAGATAAGAAGTGACAATGGGAGTGAATTCAAGAACACAAGAGTTGAAGAGTTGTGTGATGAGCTTGGAATTGTGCATCAATTCTCACAAACCTACACTCCCCAATCCAATGGTGTAGTTGAGAGGAAGAATAGAATCTTGATTGAGATGGCAAGAACTATGCTACTTGAGTACAATGTGAGTGAAAAGTTTTGGAGTGATGCTATCAACACGGCTTGCTACTATAGCAACTGCCTCTATTGCCATGGGAAGTTAGAGAAGACTCCATATGAAATCTTGAATGGAAGGAAGCCCAACATTGCTTACTTCCGGGTCTTTGGTTGCAAGTGCTACATTCTCAAGAAGGGGCAAAGACTTGGAAAGTTTGATAAGAGATGTGATGAGGATTTCTTCTTGGCTACTCTACTTCTAGCAAGGCTTATAGAGTATGGAACTTGGCTAGTGGGCTAGTTGAAGAGGTTCATGATGTTGAATTCGATGAAACCCAAGGTTCTCAAAGTGGAGATCAAAATCAAGATGATGTGGGTGGAGATCAATTGAGTAATGCAATGAGACACCTGGACATTGGTGACATTAGGCCAAGGCAAGTGGATGATGGTGATGAAGTGCAAGTGCCAACTCAAGTTCTAATTGATGATTCTAATGAGGCAAGCATAAGTGGTACTCAACATCAAGACCAAGATCAAGGTCAAGCAAGCAATGCAAATGAGCTAGTTCCTCAACCCTCAAACATTGCAAGAGATCATCCTCTAGATCATATCATTGGTGACATTCAAAGAGGTGTACAAACAAGATCAAGATTGGCTAGCATATGTGAGCACTACTCCTTTGTGTCATTCATTGAGCCAACTAAGATTGATGAAGCATTGAAGGATCGGATTGGATAAATGACATGCATGAGGAATTGAACAACTTCACTAGAAATGATGTGGGAGCTTGTTGAGAGGCCGAAGAAGCACAATGTGATTGGAACCAAGTGGGTCTTCAAGAACAAGCAAGATCAAGATGGCTTAGTTGTGAGGAACAAAGCAAGACTAGTGGCTCAAGATTACACACAAGTTGAGGGTCTTGACTTTGGAGAAACATATGCACCGGTGGCAAGATTAGAGGCAATTAGAATCTTATTGGCCTATGCTTGTGCTCACAACATCAAGCTCTATCAAATGGATGTGTAGAGTGCATTTCTCAATGGGTTCATCAATGAGGAAGTGTATGTTGCACAACCTCCCGATTTTGAAGATGACAAGAAGCCCAACCATGTCTACAAGCTCAAGAAGGCATTGTATGGATTGAAGCAAGCTCCAAGGGCATGGTATGAAAGATTGAGAGATTTTCTCATCTCCAAAGGCTTCAAAATGGGCAAAGTTGACACCACTCTCTTCACCAAGAAGATAGAAGATGACTTGTTTGTGTAGCAAATCTATGTGGATGATATCATCTTTGGATCAACAAATCAATTCTTTTGTGAAGAGTTTGCTAAGATGATGGCTAGTGAGTTTGAAATGTCAATGCTTGGAGAGTTGAGCTACTTCCTTGGTCTTCAAATAAAGCAAATGAAGAATGGCACCTTTGTGAGTCAAGGCAAGTACATCAAGGACATGATCAAGAAGTTTGGGTTGCAAGATGCTAAGGCCATTAGCACACCAATGGGAACCAATGGTGGCTTGGACATTGATGATAGTGGCAAGATGATTGAGCAAAAGCTATATAGATCAATGATTGGAAGCTTGCTATATGTGATCGCTTCAAGGCCGGATGTCATGTTTAGTGTGTGCATGTGTGCAAGATTTCAAGCTTCTCCAAGAGAGAGTCACTTGACGGCAACCAAGAGGGTGTTGAGATACTTGAAGGGCACTCAAGATGTTGGTCTATGGTATCCCAAGGGGTCAAGCTTTGAGTTGATTGGATACTCCGACTCCGACTATGCCGGTTGCAAGATTGATAGCAAGAGCACAAGTGGAACATGCCAAGTGCTAGGAAGATCTCTAGTGTCATGGTCTTCAAAGAAGCAAAATAGTGTGGCACTTTCCACCGCCGAAGCCGAATATATTAGCGCGGGGAATTGTTGTGCACAATTGCTATGGATGAAAGCCACCTTGATGGACTATGGGATCAAGTTCAAGCATGTGCCTTTGTTTTGTGACAATGAAAGTGCAATCAAGATGACAAACAATCCCGTTCAACATTCTAGAACCAAGTACATTGATGTGAGGCACCACTTCATTAGAGATCATCAACAAAAGGGAGATGTGAGCATTGAAAGCATTGGCACCGAAGATCAACTAGCCGACATATTCACCAAGCCTATTGATGAGAAGAGATTTTGCAAGTTGAGGAATGAGTTGAACATACTTAGCTTCTCCAACATGGATTGATGCACTGTTGGCGGTCCTTAACTCCGATTTATAACCGCCAATTATAGATCATTTTAGGAGAAATAAATATTTTGTTGCATATATATCTTTACTATTGACCCAATTCCACATGTACTTGGAAGTTGTAACACTTAGCAGGAATATACACCAAGTGCATGAGATTGTATAAAGAAATGCGCCTTTCGGAAAAGCGTAAAGCCAAAGAGGGAGAGCAAATGACAAATCTAGACCAAACTAGGCCAAACCCTCTTACCAGAGTGCCGGAGATCCAAACATGGGTGCAAGTTTCCAAGATGAACCCATGAGGTGAAGGGCCAAAGTCTAGACCAATTCTATCTTGTGCTGCAGGACCATGTCTCAGTAAATTGGACGCCACGGATTCATACGAACTCCGAATTGGACAAAATACCCACTGTTTCGAAGCTAACTGAAAGGCCCACAAGCTGGGGGCAAAAGATGGGGCCAAGGTGGGCCACACTGGGCGCGCGCGCGCTCGAGGCGCGAGCGCGCCTAGCCTGGCGCCAAACGGGCCCAACTTTCTCCAGATGGCCCATGACGATGATCCAAGGCCAATTCTACTGGTGCTTCCAACATGGAAGGTGTGAAACCGCCTCTTTGAGGTCAGTTTGGTCCCTTCCATGTAGGGATGGCTCTTTTCCAAAGAGCCCCCTCCACCTCACCTATAAAAGGAGGGCCATTCCCCCTCCTAGACCACCACACAAGAGCCTCTCTCCCTCCACACTTGTACTATCTTTAGTAGTTTTAGGATGTAGTAGTAGGAGTTTGGCAAGAGCTTTGTAAGAGAGAGGCAAGGATCTCTAGAAGGAGAAGCTTGGTATGAATACTTTGGAGAATCCTTCTATGTTCTTGTTCTCGTTCTATCAATATAGCTATGTTCTTGATTTAGAGCAAAGTTCTTATGACATATATTGTTTACATATGAACTAGCATATAGTTCCTATGTTACATTCTTGTCTTATAGAACTTTATGCTTAACCTATCATACATGCACGTTTAGATCTAGAGCTAAGTTGAGGTGATGAGTTCTTTCTTAACTTAGTCTTGGTCAATGTTGGTTTGCGGGTTCGTCGTCCGTCCTCGTGGCGGATACTCTAGTAGAAGGACCCCGGAGACAGGTAAGCCTTGAATTCACACTAGAGTAGTAGTTATAGCATAGACGTGGTGTCTAGGCTAGATGCTACCTTCGTTTGCCTCGTGCCCCACGGTTGAGGTGGTAGGCGGCAGGTGGTGACAGCCCTGTCCGTCCCTTGGCATCCCCCACATTCGGGTTCGACGTAGAGCCGTAGGCCGGCAACGCTTGGCAGACCAAGTGTTATTCGGTGCTCGAAGTAGATCATCAGCGACCAAACTATCTTAACTTAGAACCTCTGGCCCTATATAACAAACGTGTATTTGTATGGTTATCAGCTGTCTTAACATAGCTATGTAGGAATGCCTGCACCAGAGTCTAGGTTCTTCTTTATTCTTTCTTTCCTCTTTATCCTTGAGATTGGCTTGAGTGTGTGTATCATGTATCCAAATATAAATCCCATTTACCCTTTGTTATGAACATTGGTCTATTATGCAATCATGTTATCTTGTCCATGTCCAAATTAGACTCTTTTATACCATGCCTTCCTTTGGGAAATTATAAATAACGATACCCTGAATACTTCCGGGTGAAATGCTACGACGGTATTTCCGTGCGCTTGCGGACTTGTTCTGTGAATGCTACAGAATACCTAGTGGTATTTCTAGTGACATTGCCAAGGACTTTGCAATCCTGGTGATGACGCTAAGAAACGCCAACATGCACCCCATATATGACATGCCTCTCCTCCAACATAGCAAGGTAAAATTGTTTGTTGCATCTCATGCATCCTTTGCTAGTTGTGTAGACATGTATACATGTGCATCTTGCTAGGCTCATTCATTATAAATCAAATGAATTTGAAGGATATATGGCACCACTATTGTTTCTATGCTTGATATGATCTAGTGGTGGCATATGACTTGTCTGTGAGCTTGTGAACGTAGTGTTGAATCTTTAGCACTTGCTCATGATGTGTATCTCAACATGGTCAAGATAACCCTTACTTTTATGAGGTGTGAAGAAGCTTGACCTTGGTTCAAACCGAGATACATTTTCTAGGCATGTGATTTAGATTTGGCCATAGTTGATTGACTTGTTTCTCTCATCTTATGCACCCTTGTTGGTGATTGTTGACAAAGGGGGAGAAATAAGTCACAAAGAGCAATGGAAGGGGATCAATTTTATGATATGACCCAACCATGAGCACACAAATAGGGGAGCAAGCTCATAGACTATTTGTTGCATATTGTGTGTGCATACATGATGATATGGAGCATTGCAAGCTAAATTCAATATTCATGCTTGTTTGGTGTATTGCTAGTATAGAACTTGATTGATGGAATGAAGTACTAGCATGCATAGGTGGTTTCTAGACATAGAGTTCCTCTTGTTCAAGTACCTTGCTTATAATGTGATCTCATGAGGTATTTTGAGTTTTGATGGATGTCTAGATTCCCATGGTGCTAAGGAAGGTTTATTATCGCACTCCGATTGGTATCACGCTTCAAAGGTCAATTCTATAAACCTTAGTACCATTTTGGTTGTGGTAACTCTCACACAAGTTTTATCTATGCATGTGTGCTTAAAAATCGACCAAACATTTGATGCACACATGTAGGGGGAGCTACCACTATCAAAACCGGAATTGAAATGCTTGTCCAATCCAAGATTCATGATCAAAATGTCTTAGGCAAGCAATTCAATTTCATATTGAATTCAATTTCCATATCTTTGTGAGCTTTGTGAAGGATTGTCATCAATTATAAAAAACAGAGAGATTGAAAGCTCTGGTTTGGTTTTGGTAATTAATGACACTCAACGTTGCTAATGCTTTGCTCTAAGTGTGGTTAGACACATAGCAACGTGACGGTGGATGATGGAGCATGGTGATCATGGTGACGAACATGGTGGACATGTGAGGTGATCAAGCTCCGACGGAGGCCCATGGAGATCAAGGCGAAGGTATACTTGATAGGGCTTTCCGGTTTGGTGGTCAAGACACTTAGCGAGTGTGACCACATTTAGGATCGATAACCGACTATCAAGAGGGTTTCCTCGGTTCATTCGCGGTCCTAAGTGCCTCTAGGTTTGACTCGGCATGACGCATGAGACGCTAATTAGCGTGATCATGAGATGATACGCTAACTCCGGTGCTTGAGATGTGATCTACACTGCGGGAGTTGGCACTCAAGACAAGTGGTTTGGACATTGGATCGAAGACGGCGCGACATCGACGACCTTGTGCCAAGTCGGGCTCCCTAGCACGCGCCGGACGCGCCTGTTGGGCTGCGCCGGACGCGGCTTTGGTGAGCTGGACTCGGCACAGAGACACTTCGTGGCGGCTGCGGCGGTGGACGCGGGGCCTGCTGGCGCCGGACGCGTTCGTTCCTCGTCGGACGCAACTCAGAGAAGGTCTCGGGGTGGCGCGAGCTTCGGACGCTACTCAGAGCCGACCTCAGAGTCGTGCGGACGCCGGACGCGTCCGACGATGGGCGCTGGACGCACGTGTTGGAGGAACGCCGGACGCACTGACGTTAGCTCGGTTTGAAGACCAACGGTCAACTCGGCTGCGCTGGAGGAGGCGCCGGACGCGTCCGGCGCAGGCCAGTGGACGTGTCCAGCACGTTGATTCTGGCAGCCCGAGGAACCCAACGGCTCTATTTGTGGTGGTGAAAGCTCCGGTTTGGTTTTGGTAATTAATGACACTCAACGTTGCTAATGCTTTGCTCTAAGTGTGGTTAGACACATAGCAACGTGATGGTGGATGTTGACACCCGATGTGGCAAACGGGATTACCGCAAGCGGACGGGTAGTCAATGTAGCACTTCACCGGGAGTATTCCGGTATCGTATTTTCCACGGGGAATGAGTAGTGGACTAACTAGGCCAAGGTATGCCGTCAGGCAATGATCAAAGGGCTTAGGATGGGCTAGAGAGGTAATTCTAGTATTTGGGTTCTAACCTAGTTATCCTAAGTATATGTGAGAACTAGCTCTAACTTTCTTTGCGGCCGATGGGCGAGGCAGTGGCTAAATAACACCCCCGAAGTGGCCACCAGTGCAGACCTACAATCTAACCTAACAACACGCTCAGGAGAACTTCTCGGTCCCAACGGAAGGCTGTCACACTTCACTTGTGGGCGTTCCTGGGTGCAGCTAGATGTTCACACCGGCAGATCTAGTCTAGACACCACGCCTACACTATCTCTACTACTCTAAACACGGCTAGAGTTTAGAGCACTTCACTCAAGAGCCTAACATACGCTTGCTCAGGAGAGAGCAATGTGCCAGCAGAAAGAATGTACACTTACGATAAACTAAGACAGAAAGTAAATACTAAAAGTACTCGATGAAAGCAACTAGATAGTAAACTTACTAGAAGACAAGCATCCGCTGAGGCGCTCCTGGAAGAAGACTCCCGACAGGCCGGGATTCCTCCGCTGGAACTCCTCACTCTCTTCCCTCTATTCTCACACTATAGCTAATGGAAGCTCTTCCTATGATACATGGTGCCCTTTGGACTAGGCTATAAGGGGGTATTTATAGGGGAGATGGAGTAGCCCCTACTCAAGCGCCGCGTCAGCGATCCGCATGACATCTCTTCTACACCCTTGGATCAAACCGACCTTCCCACCGACTTGAATGGACGATGCTCAGTGTAGGACACGTGGGAGTCATGCAGGAAGGCGGTGGAAGCAAACCGACCTCAAGTGGGTCCCACCTACAGGTCGGCCGACCTGGGGTTGGCTGACAGGTGGGTCCCACTGGCCTTCTAGAAGGTCCAGGTGGTAGTGGGTGCAATGCCAAGGTGTCCTGCCACCAAAAGGTGGTCGGCCGACCTGGCCTTTGGCCCCTTGCCCACATGGCAGCTTCCTGGTGCTGTCCTGGTTTGTCACATGTTTTGCTTGCTCATTTGAAGTTTGCTCAAACTTGCTCCATTCACGCTTGTTCAGGCTTGATTAGTACCTGTTTGTACCTGCATCCAAATAGTGACATGTACATGTGGAACCAAGTGAAATGCACCTATATCACTACTTGTTTGCTGGGTGTAACTCTAGAATGTGACCAATGTTGACGGCTTTCATGGGATGAAAACAGGGTCTAAATGCCGTCAACAATGGATGATGGAGCATGGTGATCACCGTGATGAACATGATGGATGTGATGTGATCAAGCTCCGACGGAGGCCGATGGAGATCAAGGCGAAGGTATACTTGATAGGGCTTTTCGGTTTAGTGGTTGAGACACTTAGCGAGTGTGACCACATTTAGGATCGATAACCGACTATCAAGAGGGGTTTCCTCGGTTTCATTCGCGGTCCTAAGTGCCTCTAGTTGCGACTTTGCCTGATGCATGAGAGACTAACTAGAGGGCTAACTCTTGCCGACGTGGTCGTTGTTGACGGTCGTTAAGTATCAATTTTATACCGTCAACGCGGCAAGAGAAAGGACTAATATGAGTTCACCTATTAGATATAGGGGTTACACCGAGAATTCCACGAGTTTTGGTGATTGTCTATTTCTCTGGGGTTATCGAAGAGAACCAAAGGAGGCCCACATGTCATGATTACATAGAGATAAAGACCGAACGGGTGAAAAAGTATAATCTAGAAGACTCCGGAAGGCGACACACGAAAAGCGGGGGCCCACGGCGGGGGCGCCGGTCGGCCGCCCAAGGGGGAGTCGGCGACTCCCCGCCTCGGCCAATGGCGTTGAGTCTCGCGGATCCTGCCTCCACCGCCTTTGAGGATGAATAATTATTGTCCATTTAGGTCGGTTTGATCCGAGGGCTGTGGTTCATCCTAGGGGCTATATATTCAGAGCCCCTGGCCCCTGGGTGAAACCCTAATTCATTCAAGAGTTCATTCTCTCATCTGAAGAATTCAGAGAAGCCAGAGCCACCATCTCAATTAGAGCTCCATAGTTTAGTAGCATAGCTACATAGGAATAGATCTAGAGGGAATCAAGCCTAGCTTGGAGTCCGGATCTGTCGGAGTTCTTGGTAATTCCCCTCTACATTCTTGTAATATTCATCATTGTTCGTGATACTATGAGTAGTACTTTGTTCTATTCTATTATATCAGACTTGACTTTGCTCTATTTGATTATGTTCTCAATTATATTGTTCTTAGTTTACTTTGATTATATGTTTAGCATAGTTGGACTAGAATTATGTTTATGCATAGGATCGTATAGCGCTTGCTCATTAGATCGATGGGTGAGTGGTAAATATTGTGTAGGCGTGGTGCCTAGACCGTATTTATCTGCGATTGCACCCTATATTCCGGATCGTGAGGTAGATCGCGGGAGTGATAGTCCTGTTGAGTCCTTTGTAGCCCTTCTCCCGAGTATAGGTCTAGCAGAACAAACCTATTACATTGAAGTCATTGCTATGTCTCTAGTCTTCTCTGGTAATATCACTATGCATAGATGTAACCTTTTCCCGCCATGATTGCTAGATGTTCTTGCACTAATCATTGTATGCTTTGACTTTGTAGTTAGAATAACATAGGATTATACCCTAGATCGTCCTAGTCCATGCTAGTGTTATAAGCTTAGAGTGCTAAGTTGAGATGGCTTATTACTATTATTTTATGTGGCTAAATGCTCTCATTTATCTTATGTCATTTATCATTCATTCCTATATTTTATGTGACACTTACCCTGTATGAGATGATCGATACGAGACAAGGTTGAGCTCTCCATTATTGCATGTGCATTGCTCATCACTCATTATCCAAAGTGCATTCCCTTCCCGAGTGGTAAAATTATAAATAACGATACTGGATTACTCCGGTTAAAAAGCTACGATGATATATTACGTGCTTGCGGAACCCTTCTTATTTCAGTTGCACTTAATAGACATCAACAGTCGTGCTTGTACTACTAACTCCGGTGCTTGAGACGAGGTCTACACTTGGTGGAGTTGGTACTCAAGGCAAGAGATTAGACTTGGATCAAAGACAGAGATTCATCGAAGATCGAACTTCAAAGTGGGGCAGTGTTGACGGTCGTTAAGTATCAATTTTATACCGTCAACGCAGCAAGAGAAAGGACTAATATGAGTTCACTGTTAGATATAGGGGTTACCGATTTAATTCCATGAGTTTTGGTGATTGTCTATTTACGCATGGGGTTATCGAAAGAGAACCAAAGGAGGCCCACATGTCATGATTACATAGAGATAAAGACCGAACGGGTAAAATTGTATAATCTAGAAGACTCCGGAAGGCAAACCACGGAAGCTGGGGCCCACTGCGGGGTGGCCCGGTCGGCCGACCCGGGGGGAGTCGGCCGACTCCCCACCTCCACCAATCAGGTGGAGTCTCATGGATCCTGCCTCCACCGCCTTTGAGGATGAATAATTATCGTCCATTTAGGTCGGTTTGATCCGAGGGCTGTGGTTCATCCTAGGGGGCTATATATTGAGCCCCGGCCCGGGTGAAACCTAATTCATTCAAGAGTTCATTCTCTCATCGAATCGGAGAGCTTGAGCCACCATCTCAATTAGAGCTCCATAGTTTAGTAGCATAGCTACATAGGAATAGATCTAGAGGGAATCAAGCCTAGCTTGGAGTCCGGATCTGTCGGAGTTCTTGGTAATTCCCCTCTACATTCTTGTAATATTCATCATTGTTCGTGATACTATGCGTAGTACTTTATTCTATTCTATTATATCAGACTTGACTTTGCTCTATTTGATTATGTTCTCAATTATATTGTTTTTAGTTTACTTTGATTATATGTTTAGCATAGTTGGACTAGAATTATGTTTATGCATAGGATCGTATAGCGCTTGCTCATTAGATCGATGGGTGAGTGGTAAATATTGTGTAGGCGTGGTGCCTAGACCGTATTTATCTGCGATTGCACCCTATTGGCCGGGTCGTGTGGTAGATCGCGGAAGTGACAGCTCCGTTGAGTCCTTTGTATTCCATCCCCGTTGGTAGGTCTTAGTAGAACAACCTATTACATTGAAGTCATTGCTATGTCTCTTGTCTTCTCGGTAATATCACTATGCATAGATGTAACCTTTTCCCGCCATGATTGCTAGATGTTCTTGCACTAATCATTGTATGCTTTGACTTTGTAGTTAGAATAACATAGGATTATACCCTAGATCGTCCTAGTCCATGCTAGTGTTATAAGCTTAGAGTGCTAAGTTGAGATGGCTGATTACTATTATTTTATGTGGCTAAATGCTCTCATTTATCTTATGTCATTTATCATTCATTCCTATATTTTATGTGACACTTACCCTGTATGAGATGATCGATACAGACAAGGTTAAGCTCTCCATTATAGCATGTGCATTGCTCATCACTCATTATCCAGTGCATTCCCTTCCCAGTGGTAAAATTATAAATAACGATACCTGGATTACTCCTGGTTAAAATGCTACATCGGTATTATACGTGCGCTGCGGATCCCATATTTATTTCTAGTAGCGGTTGCATTATTTAGTACCGGCATTTTTGGCGCCATGTTGGGGATGACAACCTAACACGAGTGGCGTTAGAAATGTCAACAAGCATTTTTGGCGCCGTTGCGGGAAGGTTGAAAGCCAATGGATAATGAGCGGCATTGCACTAGATAATGTGATTGAGTTGTCTTAGTCATACTAACCCTTCTCTACGGGATTACCCTTGTTTTGTCTACTTGTGTATCTTATGCGGGGTAATCAAGACAATTCTTCACGATAATTATATTGACGATCCGAAGCTTTATTCAGGAAGGCCAGAAGCAAGTTGAAGAAGACCACTAAAGCATCATCATCAACTCAACTTGGAAGTTTGTCGGAAGCAGAAAGTCGACCTTTCGTTCGAGACTTGACACCAGCGTTAGAAGCCATGGCGAACAAGTCACTCCGCGAGTTCTCAGCTCCCACTACGGATAACATTCGCCTTTGGACCAATTTGTGGACATCGAAGGAGCTTTTGAGCTCAAGCTGCGCGATCAACAAGGTGCAAGCAAGCCGGTTACGTGGGAAGGCCCATGAAGATGCTAGTGCTCATCTCCAACACTTTACGGAGATTTGTAGCACATTCACTATCAAGGATGTCCCCGAGAGATGCTATACTACTTCGCCTCTTCCCATTCTCACTCTTGGGGAGAGCGGCGTGGTTCTACGCCAATAAGGAGAAGAATCCTACGTGGGCACTATGTTCCACCAATTTCTTGGCGAAGTTCTTCCCAATGGGCAAGACAAATGCTCTTCGTGGGAAGATATCAAGCTTTCGGCAACACCATGATGAGGCTGTCCCGGAAGCTTGGGAGCGCTTTCAAGATTACATCCTCGAGTGTCCTCATCATGGCATGGAGAATTGGCTGCTTATGCGAGACATTCTACCATGGGCTCGGCAACAGCACACGTGAGACGATGGATCCGCTGGTGGTGGTGCATTCTTATCACTCACTATTCCTCGGGCCCACGGCTCTTGTGGAGAAGATGGCATCCAACCAAGGTGGAGTGAAGAAAGAACTCGGACCCGCAAGAGAGGTGGAGGAATGCACCAGTGAAGGAGGTAGACATGTCGCCAAAATGGATCTGCTAATGAAGAGGCTCGATGAGAGAGTCCCGAGAGAAGAAAGAAGTCATGCATATACATGATGCTCGCATGACATGTGAAGAGTGTGGAGAGGCGGGCACACGGGTGCTAGCGCCCCGAGCTGAAGGAGGATGTGAACTACCTCAATAACAACAACAATAATAATTACTACCGTCCTCGCAGAATCAAGGTTGGAATCAACGGCGGAGGCCTAACTACTCGGGCAATTATTCGGGCAACTATCAAGGTAACGGCTCCTCCTACAATAATTACAACCGGCCGCCTTTGAGAGAGTTAGTCTTGAATCAAGGCAAGATGATGGACAATCTGTCCAAAAAGCTAACATCAAATGACAAGGTCCTAGAGACACTCGGCAACAGAATGGATGGCTTTTCCAATGCCATCAAGAGTCGGCTCGGCTTCAACAAGATACTTGAGTCGCGGGTACAACGGCTTGTTAACCTTGCTCCCTCCATTTGGCCAAGGTAAGCGCGGGACAACCCGAAGAGCTCGAAAGCGCAAATCTTGTTGATATATTCAATGTAGAAGATAGCCGGAGTGATCCATCGAAGGGGTCATGGATTGACTCAATTCTGCCAATCAAGAAGGGTGATCCAGGGAGACCAGTCATTCCGATCTCCATTGGAAGTACTAACTTTAATGAGGCAATCTGTGACTTCGGTGCAAGCATCAACATTATGCCAAGAGTGATATATGAGAAGTTATTCAGATGCCCCTTAGCATACACAACCATGTGCTTACAGCTTGCAGATCAGTCACACCGTGTTCCTTTGGGAGTACTAGAAGATATATGTGTACGAGTGGGCAACTCGTATGTTCCAGCGAGACTTCGTGATAGTGGATACGGGCGGTGATGAAAGGTCCCCCTGTTGTGCAGGACGACCATTCTTGAACACTGCTGGAGCCATCATGTATGCCAACACTGCCAAGATCATCTTCAACATCAAAGGCAAGCGAGAAACCTTCTTCTTCAAGAACAGAGTGCTACAGTTCCCAGCACACCCTCATCAACAGAATAGTGAGAAGAAGAAGAATCCAGCTAAGAAGAGCAAGAACAAGAATAAGAAGACCAAAAAGACGGAGACAGTGAGGATGGTCACTGCAGTCCACAAGGAGCATGACCACTTACTTAGGTCCCCACGTCTGATCAAGAAGGATGACCCAGGTGTCCCAACCATTCAATGCTCCATCGAAGCTCTTTCAATAAAGGCATGCGTGACACCGGATCGGCGTCAACATTATGGCCAAGGTAACTTATGAGTATCTATATGGCACTATGCCTTTGGAGCCCACCTATGCATAGCTGGATGGCGGATCGGACATTCCGCTTCGTCGAAGGAGAAGTGAAGGATGTCCTCATCCGGATAGATGACCATTATGTCCCTACGGACTTTCTAGTCATCGATATGGGAGATGACTACGATCCCCAATCATCCTAGGAAGACCATTCTGAACACCACCGAGCTATCATCTATATTGGAACAGGGAGAGATCCATTTCCACTTTCCCACCGAGAAGGTACGCCGCTACTTCAACAATAGTTACATAATCGAGGAGCCCAAAAAGAGCAGAGCAAGGAGAAGGCAGCGTACCCGTCGCCAAAACAAGAAGAACATCACTACGAGATGGATGGTGACTATGAGGGAGAAGTGTCAAGATATGAAGATCGGTACCCGAGAAGAGAAGAACATTGTAAAAGAAGAAGAGGTGCTACCGAAGAAAACCAAGTGCCCCAAGAAACTTCCTCCTCAAGGTCATCTTCTCCAACAAAGAAGGTGTGGAAAATAAAAGTAAAATCGAGAATCAATTCCTACACACGAGGCGACATCATCGAGGCGCCGCCCAATGCGCCCTTGCAAAATGAGCGAACATGACAAGTCTGTTCGGAGGACTTAAAATCACCGAACGCCGCGCCAAGAGAACATCAAGGATCAAGAAGAGCTAACAAGCGAAGGACATCCAGTCCACAGCCAGTCTTGCCGGCGACACTTGAATCTTTGTCTCCAAAGCAACTATCTAAGACACTCCCGGAGGACTAGAACGTCTTCGGTGCACATCGGCAACATCGCGAGACTATGTCAACATCCGGCTTGGGGGAGGGCATCCCCGTGTACCAAGCTAAGTGTCTCCAACTTATCTAATTATTCTTTATTAAAGTATGCTTTGTTAAAACAACTAAAAAAAAAGATGCATAACCATAGAAACCCGGAAAGATTTCCTTATTTATCTTTTCTACTTTTGGAGAGCTCTTGCAATGTTTGTCTTTAAAAGTGATCCCTAGAATAAACTCTACATGGAGATGATGAATAGTTGCTCCGCCGTAATTCCTTTCAAGTACCTAGTTTTCAACCTTGCACTCTCCCGAGTTTTGGACACAAGCTTGTTTAGATTTGAGATTTGCTCTGAACACGAAACTTGTGGGTAGCAAACACTTGATCTAAGTCTAGGTGGTTGACGGGTATGATATGGGAAGGTTTTGAGCTGCTTTGTCCATCTTGTTCCTAGAGATACTAGAGTTGGAGAATTTATCTTTGAAAATATTAAAATTCCTGCATGATGAGTTCCTTTATGATGAGAGTTCAAATTCCTACCATGACCATATATTCATGCTTACTAGATTAGGAAAACCCATCTGTTTATATAGACCATATTGTAGGTTTGAGTGTAGACTTTATAGGCATTGAGTGTGGTTATCTTTGTGGACCCATAAGGAATTAGTCATGCGGTTAAAGTCAATACTATGTGCTCTCCATCCATTGATCTATGCTACTTACGTCACTCGAAGCACGCACCCATTTTATAAATACTACATTCATTACGTGCTACTTACGTTCCTCGAAGTACCACCCACATATAGATCCATATCCACCACATATTGTGCTATCTCTACCCGGAGATACGACTATGCTACTCCTATCTTGGGAGTACGCATTCCCCACATGTTGTCTTTGTCTCTACCCTAGAGATACGCACTTATCTTTGCTCCTACCCGGGAGTACGCATCCATCCATTCATCCATCCACATATACATACCCATTCAATTCACATCATCCAGAAAAGGTTCTACTCCTATTCTGGGAGTGAACATCCAGACATAATCATCGCCGTTTCATTGCCTACATAAAAGCTCCAGTCATTATCATTTCAAGTTATACACTCCCTGTGCTAAAGTTTCGTTTTCAGAGGATTGGTTATTCTAAAAAAAAAAAGAGAGAAAGAAAAGAAGAAAGAAAGAAAAAGAAAGAGTAGCCAAGTCCTTCCATTCAAGAAGTTTCAAGGTTTCCGAATAAAGGGAGTCATGTTATCCCCAAAGGAGCAAGTGTAGAAGTAGATGTTCACCAGTTGAGTACCCCTCATAACCATTTCCTTATCACCATCATACTATCATCATCCTATTATCATCATCTCATCCATTTCACTTCCTCATTCACATGCACATATGACTTTATTATTATTCTAGTTCCTATTGGATCCATGTCTTAACTGTGCAATATATGCAAGTGAGTTTGAGTGTCTCCACCTATGAGCTCCACATAAGCCTATTAGAAAGTAGGGTGAGAGAGAGAAGGCACTTTCCACTATGCCTTAGTTCCATAAATACCACATATTCTGAGAGAAGAGAGAAGGCATACACTACTCATGCCTTAGAAAGGATCCGAGAAATACCACAAATGAGAGACTTGAAAGGTTCATACAAGGAACTCGAGTTTTATTTCAAAACCTTGCAAAAACTCCGGGATAATAGTTGATCAAAGAGCGAGAAACATGGCGCTTGACTTGACCGTTCTATCTTTCAACTACTCAAGACCCAAGTGACGGTTACAAGCCCCATGGTGAAAGGTAATATGAGTGAGTTTTGAGTCGGGATAGTTCACTCTAATCCGGAGGAGAGTTCTTGTTTGAACGCATGTGTACTTGTGAGGAGTGAAAGCATTGTAGCAACTCCCGATCCATCAGTTTGAGTCTATCTTTGCTCGGGGACGAGCAAAAGGTAAGCTTGGGGGAGTTTGTTGACGGTCGTTAAGTATCAATTTTATACCGTCAACGCAGCAAGAGAAAGGACTAATATGAGTTCACTGTTAGATATAGGGGTTACCTTGTGAGAATTCCACGAGTTTTGGTGATTGTCTATTTACGAGGGGTTATCGAGAAAGAGAACCAAAGGAGGCCCACATGTCATGATTACATAGAGATAAAGACCGAACGGGTAAAATTGTATAATCTAGAAGACTCCGAGAAGGCAAACCACGGAAGCCGGGCCCCACAGCGGGGGTGGCCGGTCGGCGACCAGGGGGAGTCGGCCGACTCCCCACCTCCACCAATCGAGTGGAGTCTCGTGGATCCTGCCTCCACCGCCTTTGAGGATGAATAATTATCGTCCATTTAGGTCGGTTTGATCCGAGGGCTGTGGTTCATCCTAGGGGCTATATATTGAGCCCCGGCCCCGGGTGAAACCCTAATTCATTCAAGAGTTCACTCTCATCGAGTCGAGAGAAGCCGAGCCACCATCTCAATTAGAGCTCCATAGTTTAGTAGCATAGCTACATAGGAATAGATCTAGAGGGAATCAAGCCTAGCTTGGAGTCCGGATCTGTCGGAGTTCTTGGTAATTCCCCTCTACATTCTTGTAATATTCATCATTGTTCGTGATACTATGAGTAGTACTTTATTCTATTCTATTATATCAGACTTGACTTTGCTCTATTTGATTATGTTCTCAATTATATTGTTCTTAGTTTACTTTGATTATATGTTTAGCATAGTTGGACTAGAATTATGTTTATGCATAGGATCGTATAGTGCTTGCTCATTAGATCGATGGGTGAGTGGTAAATATTGTGTAGGCGTGGTGCCTAGACCGTATTTATCTCGCGATTGCACCCTATTGGCTGGGTCGTGTGGTAGATCGCGGAAGTGACGGTTCCGTTGAGTCCTTTGTATTCCATCCCCGTTGGTAGGTCTTAGTAGAACAACCTATTACATTGAAGTCATTGCTATGTCTCTTGTCTTCTACGGTAATATCACTATGCATAGATGTAACCTTTTCCCGCCATGATTGCTAGATGTTCTTGCACTAATCATTGTATGCTTTGACTTTGTAGTTAGAATAACATAGGATTATACCCTAGATCGTCCTAGTCCATGCTAGTGTTATAAGCTTAGAGTGCTAAGTTGAGATGGCTGATTACTATTATTTTATGTGGCTAAATGCTCTCATTTATCTTATGTCATTTATCATTCATTCCTATATTTTATGTGACACTTACCCTGTATGAGATGATCGATACGAGACAAGGTTAAGCTCTCCATTATAGCATGTGCATTGCTCATCACTCATTATCCAGTGCATTCCCTTCCCGGTGGTAAAATTATAAATAACGATACTGGATTACTCCTGGTTAAAATGCTACATCGGTATTATACGTGCGCTTGCGGATCCCATATTTATTTCTAGTAGCAGTTGCATTATTTAGTACCAGCATTTTTGGAGCCGTGTTGGGGATGACAACCTAACACTGAGTGGCGTTAGAAATGTCAACAGGCAGCTCAGTGGGCGCCGGACGCGGGCGTCGGACGCCGGCCAGGTCGGGTGTTGGCATTTCTTAGCATCGCTTACCAAGCATGGAGGTTTTAAGTCCATCCCAGGTAACGGCACCAGAAAGCCGATTGGTATAAGTTACGCAAACAGTGAAATCCGCAAGCGCATGGATACCATTGTAGCTTTCACCCAAGAGTATTCCAGGGTATCGTATTTATCCTCAGGGAAGCAAAGGGTAAATAAGATGATAATTAACCTTCATACATCTGCTAACTAATATACCAATTTGGACTAATGAGGGGGTAAAAGATATGATCGGGGTTTTTGATAAGTGACACACACGGGAGAACCTAAAAGATAGCGGAGCGAGACTAGCTAAGCTGGGAGGTCTACGGGAGATGCCAAGATTCCTATTTTCTTCTCCATTACTATGGTTCTATTCTAGTCTAAACCAAAGGAATAGCTAAGCGAAGGTCAACATAGCAGTTATACCGAGACACTTCGGAGCAGCGGTACCTTTCCGGTTCTCGAAGAGACTGGGAAGGGTTAACCGGGGTCAGGTGACCAACAGAGACCAACGCGGCTTTGGTGAGCTGGACTCGACACAGAGACACTTCGCGGCGGCAGCGGCGGCGGACGCGGGGCCTGCTGGTGCCGGACGCGTTCGTTCCTCGTCGGACGCAACTCAGAGAAGGTCTCGGGGTGGCGCGAGCTTCGGACGCCGGCATAGCGAACGCCGGACACGTTCGAAACCCGTCGGACGCTACTCAGAGCCAACCTCAGAGTCGCGCGGATGCCGGACGCGTTCGACGATGGGCGCCGGACGCACGTGTTGGAGGAACGCCGGACGCGCTGACGTCAGCTCGGTTTGAAGACCAACGGTCGACTCGGCTGCGCTGGAGGAGGCGCCGGACGCGTCCGGAGCAGGCCAGCGGACGCATCCGGCGCATGTTGATGTCTATTAAGTGCAACTGAAATAAAGAGGGTTCCGCAAGCGCACAGAATATATCATCGTAGCATCTATGCATAGTGATATTACCAGAGAAGACTAGAGACATAGCAATGACTTCAATGTAATATGTTTGTTCTGCTAGACCTATACTCGGGAGAAGGGCTACAAAGGACTCAACAGGACTGTCACTCCCGCGATCTACCTCACGATCCGGAATATAGGGTGCAATCGCGAGATAAATACGGTCTAGGCACCACGCCTACACAATATTTACCACTCACCCATCGATCTAATGAGCAAGCGCTATACGATCCTATGCATAAACATAATTCGGGGTCCAACTATGCTAAACATATAATCAAAGTAAACTAAGAACAATATAATTGAGAACATAATCAAATAGAGCAAAGTCAAGTCGATATAATAGAATAGAATAAAGTACTACTCATAGTATCACGAACAATGATGAATATTACAAGAATGTAGAGGGGAATTGCCAAGAACTCCGGCAGATCCGGACTCCAAGCTAGGCTTGATTCCCTCTAGATCTATTCCTATGTAGCTATGCTACTAAACTATGGAGCTCTAATTGAGATGGTGGCTCTGGCTTCTACGAATCCTCTCGAGATGAATGAAAGAGAATGAATTAGGGTTTCACCCAGGGGCCAGGGGCTCTGAATATATAGCCCCCTAGGATGAACCACAGCCCTCGGATCAAACCGACCTAAATGGACGATAATTATTCATCCTCAAAGGCGGTGGAGGCAGGATCCGCGAGACTCAACGCCATTGGCTGAGGTGGGGAGTCGGCCGACTCCCCCCCTTGGGCGGCCGACTGGCCAGCCTGCCAGGTGGGCCCCCGCTTTCAGGTGTCGCCTTCTGGAGTCTTCTAGATTATACTTTTTCACCCGTTCGGTCTTTATCTCTATGTAATCATGACATGTGGGCCTCCTTTGGTTCTCTTTCTGATAACCCCCTGCAGAAATAGACAATCACCAAAACTCGTGGAATTCTGTCAGTGTAACCCCTATATCTAATAGGTGAACTCATATTAGTCCTTTCTCTTGCTGCGTTGACGGTATAAAATTGATACTTAACGACCGTCAACAAACTCCCCCAAGCTTACCTTTTGCTCGTCCCGAGCAAAGATAGACTCGATGATGGATCGGGAGTTGCTACAATGCTTTCACTCTTCACAAGTACACATGCGTTCAAACAAGAACTCTCCTCCGGATTAGAGTGAACTATTCTGACTCAAAACTCACTCATATTACCTTTCACCATGGGGCTTGTAACCGTGACTTGGGTCTTGAGTAGTTGAAAGATAGAACGGTCAAGTCAAGCGCCATGTTTCTCGCTCTTTGATCAACTATTATCCCGGAGTTTTTTACAAAGTTTTGAAATAAAACTCGAGTTCCTTGTATGAACCTTTCGGGTCTCTCATTTGTGGTATTTCGGATCCTCTCTAAGGCATGAGTAGTGTATGCCTTCTCTTCTCTCGAGAATATGTGGTATTTATGGAACTAAGGCATAGTGGAAAGTGCCTTCTCTCTCTCACCCTACTTTCTAATAGGCTTATGTGGAGCTCATAGGTGGGGAGACACTCAAACTCACTTGCATATATTGCATAGTTAAGACATGGATCCAATAGGAACTAAAATAATAATAAAGTCATATGTGCATGTGAATGAGGAAATGGATGATAAGATGATGATAGGGTGATGATAAGGAAATGATTATGAGGGGTGATCACTTGGTGAACATCTACTTCTACACTTGCTCCTTCGAGGATAACATGACTCCCTTTATTTGGAAACCTTTGAAACTTCTTGAATGGAAGGACTTGGCTACTCTTTTTTTTCTTTCTTTCTTCTTTTCTCTTTTTTTTTTCTTTTTCTTTTTTTATAGAGCAACCAATCCTCCGGAAACGAAACTTTAGCAAGGGAGTGTATAACTTGAAATGATAATGACTGAGCTTGTATGTAGGCAAATAGAACGGCGATGATTATTTCTAGATGTTCACTCCCGGGGATAGGAATAGTACCTTTCTCGGATGAAGTGAAATGAATGGTGTATGTATATGTGGATGGTATTCTAGGGCGAAGTAGCAGCGAATGAATGTAGTAGTTATAAGATGGGTGCATGCTTCGAGGATTTAAGTAGCATAGATCAATGGATGGAGAGCACATAGTATTGACTTTAAGCGCATGACTAATTCCATATGGGTCCACAAAAGCATAACCACACTCAATGCCTATAAAGACTACACTCAAGCTACGGTGTGATCTATATAAACGAGATGGGTTTTCCTAATCTAGTAAGCATGAATATATGGCCGTGGTAGGAATTTAAACTCTCATCATAAAGGAACTCATCATGCGGGAATTTAATATTTTCAAAGATAAATTCTCCGAACTCTAGTATCTCTAGGAACAAGATGGACGGCAGCTCAAAACCTTCCCATATCATACCCGTCAACCACCTAGACTTAGATCAAGTGTTTGCTACCCACAAGTTTCAGGTTTAGAGCAAATCTCAAGTCTAAACAATTGTGTCCAAAACTCGGGAGAGTGCAAGGTTGAAAACTAGGTACTTGAAAGGAATTACGGCAGAGCAACTAATCATCATCTCCATATAGAGTTTATTCTAGGGATCACTTTGGGAAGATTACAAGAGCTCTCCAAAAGATAAATAAGGAAATCTTTCGGGTTTCTATGGTTATGCATCTTTTTTTAGTAGTTTTAACAAAGCACATTCTAACAAGGCATAAATAGTTAAGTTGGAAACACTTAGCTTGGTACACGGGGGATGCTCTCCCAAAGCTGGGATGTTGACATAGTCCGCCGATGTTGGCGCCGTGCAATGAAGACGTTCTAGTTCTCCAGGAGTGTCGTAGATAGTTGTTGTTGGAGACAGCGTTCAAGTGTCGCGGCAAAGCACTCCGACGGTGGACGGGATGTCCTTCGCTGTTGGCTCTTCATGATCCTTGATGTTCGTGAAGCTCAAATAGACAACAAAGCTTGTGGAAGGCGCTTAAGCGTTAGTGATAAAACCTCTAAGCCTTGGTTGTCTAGAACTTCCCTAACTTAAAACTCATTCTAACGGGATCACAAGAAATATTTTTATCTTTTTATTATTTAAGAAATGAGACGAGGAAAGATAAATATGCTAAGAAATTATTTTTGTGCCACCACGGTGAATGATTATCCACATGGGGCTTAAAGTTTTTACGGATGTAAATGCACAACATCTTTATTTTCTTTTCTAATGCAGAGATAAAAAAAGTAAAGATGCAACTAAGATGCAAATAGGAAAACAAATATGCTAAGGTAAAATTACGATGCTGAAAAGTGAATTGCTGATAAATACCAAGTTACCTCTTGGCGCGGCGTTCAAAGTGGTTTTAAGTCCTCCGAACGGGACTTGTCATGTTCGCTCATTTTTCAAGGGTGCATTGGCCGGCGCCTCGATGATGTCGCCTCTTGTGTAGGAATTGATTCTGATTTTGCTTTTACCTTCCACACCTTCTTTGTTGGAGAGGATGACCTTGAGGAGAAGCTTCTTGGATCACTTGCTTCTCTTCCGTTGGTAGTACCTCCTCTTCTTCCGCAACATTTTTCTTGAGTACCCGATCTTCATATCTAGACACTTCTCCCTCATATCGCCCCATCCATGCGCGTAGTGATGTTCTTCTTGTTCCGTGGCCCAGGTACGCTGCCTTCTCCTTGCCTTCTGTTCTTCTTGGGCTCTTCGGTGATTATATAATTATTGTTGAAGTAATTGTGCGTACCTTCTCGGTGGGAAAGTGGAAATGGATCTCTCCTGTCCCAATATAGATGATAGCTCGGGTGGTGTTCGTGAATGGTCTTCCTAGGATGATCGGAGGATCGTAGTCATCTCCCATATCAATGACTAGGAAGTCGTAGGGACATAATGGTCATCTATCTAGATGAGGACATCCTTACTTCTCCTTCGACAAAGCGAAATGTCCGATCCGCCATACGCAGTTGTGCATAGGTGGGCTCCAAAGGCATAGTGCCATATAGATACTCATAGGTTACCTTGGCCATAATGTTGACCCCCGATCCGGTGTCACGAGCGGCTTTATTGAACGAGCTTCGTTGATGGAGCATTGGATGGTTGGGACACAGGTCATCTTTCTTGATCGGACATTGGGGACCCGAGTAAGTGGTCATGCTCCACCGTGGACCGGCAAAGTGACCATCCTCACTGTCTCCGTCTTCTTGGTCTTCTTATCTTTGTTCTTGCTCTTCTTAATGGTTCTTCTTCTTCTCAACTGATCCGTTGATGAGGGTGTGTCAACCGCGCAGCACTCATTATTCTTGAAGAAGAAGGTCTCTCTTGCCCTTGATATTGAAGATGATCTTGGCGGTGTTGGCATACATGATGGCTCCAAGCGGTGTTCAAGAATGGTCGTCCCAAAATGAGGGGACCTTTCATCACGCCCGTATCCACTACCACGAAGTCCTGGCTGGAACATACGAGTTGCCTACTCGTACACATATATCTTCTAGTACTCCCAAAGGACACGGAGTGACCGCCCGTCAGGTTGTAAGCACATAGTTGTGTATGTTAAGGGGCATCGTTTGAATAGCTTCTCATATATCACTCTTGGCATGATGTTGATGCTTGCACCGAAGTCACCGTTGCCTCATTAAAGTTAGTACTTCCAATGGAGATCGGAATGACCGGTCTCCTGGATCACCCTTCTTGATTGGCGAGTTGAGTCAATCCATGATCCCTTCGATGGATCACTCCGGCTATCTTCTACATTGAATATATCAACAAGATTTGCGGTTCGGAGCTCTTCGGGTTGTCCCGCCAATTTACCTTGGCCGGTGGAGGGAGCAAGGTTAACAAGCTGTTGTACTGCGACTCAAGTATCTTGTTGAAGCCGGAAGTGACTCTTGATGGCATTGGAAAAGCCATCCATTCTCTTGGCTGAGTCTCTAGGACCTTGTCATTTGATGTCGCTTCTTGGGCCAGTTGTCCATCATCTTGCCTTGGTTCGGACTAACTCCCCTCTCTCAATTTGGTTGTACTTATTGTAGGAGGAGTTGTTACCTTGATAGTTGCTTTGAATAATTGCACGAGTAGTTAGGCCTCTGCGTTGATTCCAACCTTGATTCCGCTCGAGGATGATAGTAATTATTATTGTTGTTGTTGTTGAGGTAGTTCACGTCCTCCCCGGCTTCCGGCGGTTAACTTTGTGTGCCCGGTCTCTCCACACTCTTCACATGTCATGCGAGCATCATGTATATGCATGACTTCTTTCTTCTCGTGGCTCTCTCATCGAGCCTCTTCATTAGCAAATCCATTTTGGCGGACAACATGTCTACTCCTTCCACAGTGCATTCCTCCACCTCTCTTGCGGGTCTCGTGTTCTTTCTTCACTCGGCCTTGGTTGGATGCCATCTTCTCCACAAGAGGCGTGGCTTGAGGAATAGTGAGTGATAAGAATGCACCTCCGGCGGCATCCATCGTCTCACGTGTCTTGTTGCTAAGCCCATGGTAGAATGCGCATAAGCGACCAATTCTCCATGCCATGATGAGGACACTCGAGGATGTAATCTTGAAAGCGCTCCCAAGCTTCCGGGACGGTCTCATCATGGTGTTGCTGAAAGCTTGATATCTTCCCACGAAGAGCATTTGTCTTGCCCATGGGGAAGAACTTCGCCAAGAAAATTAGTGGAACATAATGCCCACGTAGTATTCTTCTCCTTATTGGCATAGAACCTGTTGTTTCGCTCTCCCCAAGAGTGAGAATGGGAAGAGGCGAAGTAGTACGGCATCTCGCAGGGGACATCCTTGATAGTGAATGTGCTACAAATCTCGGAAAGTGTTGGAGATGAGCACTAGCATCTTCATGGGCCTTCCCACGGAAACCGGCTTGCTTGCACCATGTTGATTAGCGCAGGCTTGAGCTCAAAAGCTCCTTTGATGTCCGCGGTGGTCCGGTACGAATGTTGTCCGTAGTTGGGGTGAGAACTCACGGAGTGACTTGTTCGCCATGGCTTCAAACGCTGGTGTCAAGTCTCGAACGAAAGGTTGACTTTTACCGTTCCGACAAACTTCCAAGTTGAGTTGATGATGATGATTGATTGGTCTTCTTCAACTTGCCGGGCCTTCCGATTAAAGCTTACGGATCGTCAATATAATTATCGGGAAGAATTGTCTTGATTACCCCGCATAAGATACACAAGTAGACAAAACAAGGGTAATCCTATAGAGATGGGTTAGTATGACAAAGATAGCTCAATCACATTATCTAGTGCAGTGATGCTCATTACCCATTGGCTTTCAACCTTCCCCGCAACGGCAGCCAAAAATGCTTGTTGATGTCTATTAAGTGCAATCAAAATAAAGAGAGGGTTATAGCGCCATTTAATATATCATCGTAGCATTTTAACCAGGAGTAATCAGGTATCGTTATTTATAATTTTACCAGGAAGGGAATGCACTTTGGATAATGAGTGATGAGCAATGCACATGCGATAATGGAGAGCTTAACCTTGTACAGATCGATCATCTCATACGGGGTAAGTGTCACATAAAATATAGGAATGAATGATAAATGACATAAGATAAATGAGAGCATTTAGCCACATAAAATAATAGTAATAAGCCATCTCAACTTAGCACTCTAAGCTTATAACACTAGCATGGACTAGGACGTCTAGGGTATAATCCTATGTTCTTCGAACTACAAAGTCAAAGCATACAATGATTAGTGCAGAACATCTAGCAATCGTAGCGGGAAAAGGTTACATCTATGCATAGTGATATTACCCGAGAGAAGATAAGAGACATAGCAATGACTTCAATGTAATGAGGTTTGTTACGCCTAGACCTATACTCGGGAGAAGGGCTACAAGGACTCAGCAGGGAATTTGTCCTCCCGCGATCTACCTCACGATCCGGAATATAGGGTGTCTTGCGGATAAATACGGTCTAGGCACCACGCCTACACAATATTTACCACTCACCCATCGATCTAATGAGCAAGCGCTATACGATCCTATGCATAAACATAATTCTAGTCCAACTATGCTAAACATATAATCAAAGTAAACTAAGAACAATATAATTGAAGAACATAATCAAATAGAGCAAAGTCAAGTCGATATAATAGAATAGAATAAAGTACTACTCATAGTATCACGAACAATGATGAATATTACAAGAATGTAGAGGGGAATTACCAAGAACTCCGGCAGTCCGGACTCCAAGCTAGGCTTGATTCCCTCTAGATCTATTCCTATGTAGCTATGCTACTAAACTATGGAGCTCTAATTGAGATGGTGGCTCTGGCTTCTCTGAATCCTCTCGGATGAATGAAGAGAATGAATTTAGGGTTTAACCACAGGGCCGGGGCTACGAATATATAGCCCCCTAGGATGAACCACGGCCCTCGGATCAAACCTTGACCTAAATGGACGATAATTATTCATCCTCAAAGGCGGTGGAGGCGGGATCCGCGAGACTCAACGCCATTAGGCGAGGTGGGGAGTCGGCCGACTCCCCTTGGGCGGCCCGGCGCGGGTGCCCAGTGGGGCCCGGCCTTCGGGGTCGCCTGCAGGTCTTCTAGATTATACTTTCACCCGTTCGGTCTTTATCTCTATGTAATCATTATTTTGACGGTCGTTAAGTGTCAATTTTACCATCAACTAGACATGAAAAAGGACCTAAACATAATTACCTTCTAGATATAGGGCTTACACTAATGGAATTCCACGAGTTTTGGTGAATGTGCTGTTTTGCGGGGTGTCGGTGAAAATACCCAAGGAAGGCCCACATGTCGGGTTTACATAGAGATAATCGGGAGCCGGTGAAAGTCAGCATCTGGAAGGTTCGAGAAGGCTCTGGATAAGCGGGAGCCCCGAACGGGGCTCGGTGGAGGAATCGGCCGACTCCCTACCTTGGGCGGCATTGGCCACTTGACCAATCGGCGTCGGCCCTCGCGGATCCTGTTCCACCGCCTTTGAGGATGAATAATAATCGTCCATTTAGGTCGGTTTGATCCAGGGGCTTGTGGTGCATCCTAGAGGGCTATATAGCGGGGCCCCGGACCTGGAGGAGGCAATCCATAAACCCCTAATTCATTATCTCCCGAGCGGGATCGGAGTTGTAGAGGCGTCCCTTGAATGGATGACTTCTCTTCTCTAGAAAATTAGAGCTAGACATTCCAATGTAGTAGATTAGATCTAGATGAGAGTTAGGGAGAGTGGGCTGCGCTCCGGTTGGAGAGTCTTCGAGAGATTTGGTATGTCCTTGTATCTACTCTTTGTAAGACTTATGCTTTAATATATTTATCTTCTCTATTTACTTTTATGCCTATCTTGTGATTGTTAGTATAGTAGTTATGCTTTAGTATGGGATCTTCGCTGCATCGAGTGCTCTAGTTATCCTAGGTAATTAGAGTAGTAATTGATTGTGTAGACATGGTGTCTAGACTAGAGGTTACAGATTGCACCCAATCCTGCGGATTGTTGTGGTAGCCCGAGGATCGTGGCTTGATCGACGGCCGTCGTATTCCACCTCGTTAGTTGGTGTTTGTAGGACCGTAGTCGGAGCTTCCTAGCCCCTTCTCATCCATGTCCGTGGCTAGTGTTCGATGTCCCCGAAGTGCTATTGTATGATTGCTATATCTATCCATCCCTGTTATCATAGAACCCGAGAGTAATAGAAGTATATAGGAACCTTGATCTCTCCGTTGTCCTCTCACTCTAGCTAGCTACTCATTTATCATAGAATTCTCATGTGTGCTTTATTATATTACCTTACATATATATATATCATTTACCCTACTTTAGTCTAGTTGGTTTACTAAGTTAGTAGATACATGATGGTGAGTTATCGGATTCTTTAACCCTTGCTTCCTGTTGGTATGACATTTTTGGCGCCCCGTTGCCGGAAGCAATCGGTGTTAAGTTTTTGATAATGATCTTGATGTCTACTAATTTAGTGTATCACTAGCTTTAGTAGGATTACCCCTTGTTACGTTGAGAGTGTGGAATAGACGGGGACAAAAGATGTCGTTCGACCTTAGACAAGCTTCCACAAGACATTGAAGAGCCCGGGGTCCCTCAACATTCAGTTTGGAACCACTGCCATCTCACGGGTTTGTGTATACATATATACTATTCTAACCATGTGCGAGATTGGAGAAAATGCCGTCGTCAAAATAGGTGATGAACATAGATGCCGCAACACTACTCACAAATTTCATCTGTGAGTCATGGTAAGTATGATCAAGAACGGTGAGATAGTCTTGCTCATGGACTTTAAAATTATGAGTAGTTATCTTTTAAATTCTTGCACCTCACTACATGTTTACTTTTAAGAATTCATGCATCCACTCCACTCTTTTTTATGTTTGCTCATCCATTGCATGTTTAGTTTCTTGCATTCATTCATCGTTTTGCATCTAAAAAATTCCTCACCATGATCATGCTCTTTCATCTCATGTACGCATCCCTTTTATTATAAAAAGATAAAAATATTTCTTGTGATCTTTGTTAGAAGACATTTGAGTTAAGGCAGTTCTAGACAACCAAGGCTTAGAGGTTTTTATCACTAATGCTTAATCGGTTCCACAAGCTTTGTTGTCTATTTGAGCTTCCTGAGAACATAAAGGATCAAGAAGAGCTAAACGAGGCGAGAAGGACATCCGAGTTCCTGTCGGAAGTGCGCCGTGACACTTGAACATTGTCTCAAATAGCAACTATCTACAACACTCGGGAGGACTCGAACGTCTTCATTGCTGTCGGCAACATCGGACTATGTCAACATCCGGCTTGGGGGGAGGGCATCCCCCGTGTACCAAGCTAAGTGTTTCCAACTTATCTATTTTATGCCTTGTTAGAGTGTGCTTTGTTAAAACAACTAAAAAGATGCATAACCTTAGAAACCCAAAAAGATTTATCTTTTCTACTTTTGGAAGCTCTTATTAATCTATCTTTAAGTAACCCCTTTGAATAAACTCTATATGGAGATGATGAATAGTTGCTTTCTGTAGTAATTCCTTTCAAGTACCTAGTTTTCAACCTTGCACTCTCCCTAGTTTTGGACACAATTTGTTTAGATTTGAGATTTGCTCTGACACGAAACTTGTGGGTAGCAAACACTTGATCTAAGTCTAGGTGGTTGACGGGTATGATATGGGAAGGTTTTAAGCATTTGTCCATCTTGTTCCTAGAGATACTAGAGTTACGGAGAATTTATCTTTGAAAACATTAAATTCTGCATGATGAGTTTCTTTATGATGAGAGTTCAAATTCCTACCATAGCCATATATTCATGCTTACTAGATTAGGAAGACACATCTATTTATATAGATCATATTGTCGGCATTGAGTGTAGTCTTTGTAGGCATTGAGTGTAGTTATCTTGTGGACCCATAAGGAATCGATCATGCGTTAAAGTCAATACTATGTGCTCTCCATCCATTGATCTATGCTACTTGTCCCCCGAAGCATGCACCCATTTTATAAATGTTACATTCATTACGTGCTACTTCTGTCCCTAGAAGTACCACCCACATATAGATCACATTCATCACATATTGTGCTATCTCTACCCTGGAGGTACGCACTTATCTTGCTCCTACACAGGAGTACACATTCACCCATCTTTACTTGTTGTCTCTACCACGGAGATATGCACCTATCTTTTGCTCCCACAGGAGTATGCATCCATCCATCCATCCATCCACATATACATATGCAACTCATTTCATTCCATCGAGAAAAGGTTTTACTCCTATCCTAGGAGTGAACATCTAGAAATAATCATCGCCATTCTATTTGCCTACATAAAAGCTCCAATCGAGTATCATTTCAAGTTATACACTTCCCGTTGCTAAAAGTTTTGTTTTTTCGAGAGGATTGGTTACTTTTAAAAAAAAGAAAAAAAGAAGAAGAAAGAGTAGCCAAGTCCTTCCTTTCGGTTTCAAGGTTTTAGAATAAAGGGAGTTATGTTATCCCCAAAGGAGCGAGTGTAGAAGTAGATGTTCACCAAGTGATCACCCCTCACAATCATTTCCTTATCATCATCATCCTATCATTCATCCCATTTCCTCATTCACATGCACATATGACTTTATTATAATTTTAGTTCCTCTTGGATCCATGGTTTAAGCGTGCAATATATGCAAGTGAGTTTGAGTGTCTCCCCACCTATGAGCTCCACATAAGCCTATTAGAAAGTAGGGTGAGAGAGAGAAGGCATTTTTCACTATGCCTTAGTTCCACAAATACCACATATTTTGAGAGAAAGAGAAGGCATACACTACTCATGCCTTGGAGAGGATCGAAATACCACAAATGAGAGACTGAAAGGTTCATACAAGGAACTCTAAGTTTTATTTCAAAACTTTGCAAAAACTCCGGAATAATAGTTGATCAAAGATCGAGAAACATGGCGCTTGACTTGGTATTTCTATCTTTCAACTACTCAAGACCCAAGTGACGGTTACAAGCCCCATGGTGAAAGGTAATATGAGTAAGTTTTGAGTGAATAGTTCACTCTAATTCGGAGGAGAGTTCTTGTTTGAACGCATGTGTACTTGTGAGGAGTGAAAAGTATTGTAGCAACTCTCGATCCCCATCCCGAGGTCTATCTTTGCTCGGGGACGAGCAAAAGGTAAGCTTGGGGAGTTGTTGACGGTCGTTAAGTGTCAATTTTACCATCAACTAGACATGAAAAAGGACCTAAACATAATTACCTTCTAGATATAGGGCTTACACTAATGGAATTCCACGAGTTTTTGAATGCATTTTACACGGTGTCGGTGAAAATACCCAAGGAAGGCCCACATGTCGGGTTTACATAGAGATAATCGGGAGCCGGTGAGAAAAGTCTGTAATCACGGAAGGTTCGAAGGCTGGACCAAACGGGAGCCCGAGCGGGCTCGGTGGAGAGTCGGCCGACTCCTGCTACCTTGGGCGGCGGCCAGCCAGCCAATCGGCGTCGGCCTCGCGGATCTGTTCCACCTCCTTTGAGGATGAATAATAATCGTCCGTTTAGGTCGGTTTGATCCGAGGGGCTGTGGTGCATCCTAAGGGCTATATAGCGGGGCCCCTGGACACAGGAGGCAATCCCTTAAGCCCCTAATTCATTATCTCCAGGCGGGATCGAGTTGTAGAGGCATCCCTTGAATGGATGACTTCTCTTCTCTAGAGAATTAGAGCTAGACATTCCAATGTAGTAGATTAGATCTAGATGAGAGTTAGGAGAGTGAGTACAGCTCAGGTTACGCAGAGAAGTCTTCGGAGATTTGGTATGTCTTTGTATCTACTCTTTGTAAGACTTATCTTTAATATATTTATCTTCTCTATTTACTTTTATGCCTATCTTGTGATTGTTAGTATAGTAGTTATGCTTTAGTATGGGATCTTCGCTCGCATCGAGTGCTCTAGTTATCCTAGGTAATTAGAGTAGTAATTGATTGTGTAGACATGGTGTCTAGACTGAGGTTACACGAGATTGCACCCAATCTGCGGATTGTTGTGGTAGCCCGAGGATCGTGACGATCCTGACGGCCGTCGTGTTCCCACCTCGTTCGGGTTGGTGTTTGTAGGACCGTAGTCGGAGCTTCCTAGCCCCCTTCTCATCCATGTCCCAGTGGCTAGTGTTACGATGTCCCGAAGTGCTATTGTATGATTACTATATCTATCCATCCTGTTATCATAGAACCGGAGTAATAGAGAAGTATATAGGAACTTGATCTCTCTGTTGTCCTCTCACTCTAACTAGCTACTCATTTTATAATAGAATTCTCATGTGTGCTTTATTATTTATATATATATATATCATTTTGCTTTAGTCTAGTTGGTTTACTAAGTTAGTAGATACATGATGGTGAGTTATCGGATTCTTTAACCCTTGCTTCCACTTGTGGTAAAATATAAATAACGATGGATACTCCGGGTAAAATGCTACAATGGTA
>JAENPR010002020.1:0-82035 GCA_018135685.1 Themeda triandra
TAAATTTCCTTCAAAACCATGACATGTTTCTTTTAATCACATTCATTCACCTCGCTTGCATTGCCCTGCATATAAAAAAATTAGTTCTCCAATTCATCATTCATGATTCGTACATCCGTTTGAATCAATCTCATGTTGATCATTTTCATGCTACCTTTTTCTACTCTTGTATGCTTTGGTTTGGGAGTGTTGGTCATTCTAGTTGATCACATTTCCATAGGCTTTTTAAATTAAGCGTGGTGCTTAGGTTAATCGCCTACCTTAATCAAATGAGACATAGAGTCAATTTTGATTAATTGAATCAAAAATTACTAGTATAGAATTTGGTTGTATGCCTGGACTAACCCCTGCAGCAATTTCTCAAATCCACAAGGGTAAGCCTTTGAGATAAATTCAAAATGGAGGTAATAAAAATTTTACTTGGTGAACTTTGATTGAAACCTTGGTTAGAAAAAAAAATAAATCTCAAAACCACCAAGCCAAAACCAAATGAAGATCCCGATGGCATGGCGAAAACAAGAAGTCAAGCATCCTCATCGATCTCGAGGATGAGATGATGCAAATTCAAGATCAAATATCAATGGAGAAGTCCTTGCTCAACGGACTTAAAATGGTGAGCCCTTGCCGAAGGTAAATCGGTATTTATCTCATATTTGATTTCCAAACAACTTTTTATTTTAATTTCAGCATGTTTACCTTTCCACCAAATTTTCCTTTTGCAAAAAAAAAAAAACTAAAAATATTTTTTAAAAAAAATTGCATAATAAATTGCTTTGACCTTATTTTCAAAATTTGCAAATGCATCAAAAAAACTTTTTGCTTTAAAAAAAAAGCTTTTGATAATAAAATAATTTTTTTGTTTATCATGTTTTAAAATAATAACCTCTCCCTATCTTCCAACAATAAAAAAAAATCTTGGTGCTAGACAAAGTTCCCTTCGGGTATTCTTTTCCACTAATAATTTCAGGAATGGAGGATGAACAATGTCTAGTAACATGGGTACTGCAACACATTGCAAGGAGATGCATCAACAATCACACTTGGTTTTTATTGTCAAATGACATAAAAATCCAAGTGTGGGGACCCGACTCGTCCACGCTAACACTCGGGCATGCTGGTTTGCACTTCTATTCCTCACCCATGTTTTGCTCCTATAAGTTTGATCTTGTTTAAAAATGCTACACATGTTAATCAAACTTAAAATGTGAAATGAAATCTTGCTAAACTATGAGCTTGACTTTTTGAAGATCGGCCGGCATAAACTTTATTCCTAGTTCATACACTTGCTACTTGTGGATACTTTTTATTAGGAAAACTTGTCAACTAGGTTGTTGTGAGGTGTGATATGGTACGACTAAAGTAATCCTTTCTTTTCGTGTGAGCTCTTGGAGATTTTTGTTTTGATAAAGCACAAAACTCATAGCAATGCTTCTCCTCAATGGTTGCGAAATTCCTACCAAGGCCATATGACATGCTTTACATACAAAACCCTAGTCATATGCTACTTGTTTGATCATTGAGTCGAGTCGGATTATTGTGACCGATGTTAGATTATGGTCATGCACCCACGATCGAGATTCACTTGCACCCACCAAATAATTACCGACTCTTACACTAAGAGTTGCGCACAACATGCACCCCTTTCGCCAAAATGCCAATTCTCACACTGAGAATTGCGCACCATTCCACCAAATAAAAAACGCCAACCCTTACCCTGAGGGTTGCGCATCCCCTTAGTTGCCAAAAGTACTCCACGCATTCCCTCATGACATCTCTCCATTTCATCATTTACCGAGACATAAAGTTATGGGCTATGTTCCTAGAAAAAAAAAGGAAATAATTTTTGCCGGGGGACATAAGAGGACAAGGGTCCCATCATTTAGACAGACGGAAATCTTAGATCCCCGTTTCAAAAAAAAAAAAGGAAAGAAGAAAAAAAGAGAAAGAAAAAAAGAGAAAAAAAGAGAAAGAAAGAAAAAAAGAAAGAAAAATAAATTTATATACTTCCTTTTTATAGCCCATACTCCTTCAACTCATCATCCACCAATAAAGAGAGATTGTCATGATGCATGGAGCTCCAAAAATACCACAAATATAGGAACCATTTCCTCATCCCACACACTTGCACATCTCGATCAAGGTGTATGACTTGTATCTTCGTCTGGTCCGGTTTTTGACTTGGCAATATATGTGATTCAAGTATGCCCACTTTCATACCTACCCAAAACTCCACTCTCGGCTTTACGGGTAGGTCATGAAGAAAGGCATATATATCAATTGCCTTTGGTGAGGAATCATACACACTGAGCGATTTGAGAGTACCATTTGAGGAGAAGTTTGAGCTATATGTTTTTATTTGCAAAAATTTATAAAAAAACCCTCCAAGTATGCTCCATAGAATTAAAGTGATGACTTGGTGTCAAAGTCGTTCCACTTTTCAACCGCTCAAGACGACATGGTAGACACTTTGAAATCCACAGGTATGAGGAATGACATGGAATATCTTTTATGCTAGCATCATATCTTTGAAATCATGTTCCATAGTTTCTTTCAGCTTTGCTCGAGGACGAGCAAAGAATAAGTGTGGGGGAACTTGTTGGCGCTCCTTATTGCATGTTTTTAACCGCCAAATCCCACATAAAATTCCCTCAATGGAACATCAAATCTAGTATTAGGGTTTATAATTCCATGAATTTTGGTGCTCGGAGTTATTTTGCAGGATATATCTAAAATATGCAGGAATCAATTCCATATGAGACATTTGAGAGGTTGGTGCAAACAGACAGCTGGTGGAGTTTCGAAATAGACTCTATTCTTATATTTGAAAGCTCAAACAAGAAGAAGATATATGAAATAAATAAATGGATAACATATCTTTATGTGTGTATTCATATATACACACTTGCACACGTGACCACACTACACAAGCAAGACTGCTTCCTACCGTGCCATGCATACAAGGCAATTGCACTCAAAAGTCGACAAGAACAGCCAACCAATTCTTGGCACACGTGGGGTTCAGCAGCAGCGTGCCAAAGACTCATGTTCCAGGCAGCCAGCCCCGGCCCTTCAAATCACGTACTCCAGCTGCCCTGCTCGTTGACTCGTTGTCCACGAATATGTGGATGTTGATCGCCGCTGCACCTCAGCAGCTAGCAGCACGGCAACGGCCCAACCATGCACGTCGTGCATTTCGTTCAACAGCAGCCCAACACCAAGTCAATATTCGTGGATGGATGAAGGAGGCAGTAGTCGGCTCAGGCGCTGCAACAGCTCTGCCCGCGCGCTAGGCTAACCGGCCTAATGGCCATGAAGTAGAGCTTAACAACGCTAAGTATGCCCAGGCAAGGGATCTGGGGTGCAGCATCGCCGAGGGCCAAGCCGGCCTAGTGCCTGGTCACGAGAGCAGGCCCAAGCCCAGGCGCCGAGCGGCAGCAATTCAGCGTTCGTGCACGCGCTGACCGGAGGAAGTTGGCCAAACCGGCCTTGCCACGTCGCCCTGCTGAAGGCCCAGCCAATCACCGCTAGACGTGCAAGCCCAATATTCAAGTTGGTTCAGTGCATGGCGGTGGCAGGTTGATTGCCGCGTGATTTTTGGCACCGGCGTTCCAATGTCGGTTTCTACCTGCCATTATTGAGAGGATCATGGAATATTCCTAGGAGCATCTCCACTCTCCCAAGGAACCTCTCCACTATAAATAGAGACCTCCCCCTCACATATAACATACACCACAAGGAAGAGCTCCACCTCCAAAATTCCAAGATGTAGTAGTAGTGCTAGCCTAGTTGGGAGTGAGGGAGAGAGTTCAAGTTCCGGAGTAGTCCTCGGAGTTCCGACACTTCTTGTATCGGTCCTCTGCAAGGCTCAAGTGTTTTCTTATATTTATCTTCTTTACATTACTGAACTATTCATTTGATTATCTTGTCATGCCTTAGTTCTTTAGCTAATCTTGGTTAGTGTAGTAATTATACCTTGGCATGGGTTCTCTGGTCTACCGATTGCTCTAGTTATAGATCGTGACTAGAGTACGTAACCGCTAGCGCAGGCGCGGTGTCTGGGTTAGCGAGTTACCGGAGAATGCGCCCAGCCCCACGGATAGTTGTGGTAGCCCCGGGGGTGACAGCTCCGACCAGGCCTTTGTATTCCACCACGTTCGGGCTGGTGTTTTCGTAGAGCTTTGGCTGCCTGACCCCGGTTACCCCTTCCCAGTCTTTTCGAGAACCGGAAAGGAACAGCTGCTCCAAAGTGTCTTGGTGTAACCGCTATGTTGACCTCCGCTTAGCTATCCCTTTGGTATAGACTAGAATAGAACCACAGTAATGGAGAAGAAAATAGGAATCTTGGCATCTCCTATAGACCTCCCAGCTTAGCTAGCCTGCTCTGCTATCTTTTTAGGGTTCTCCTGTGTGTGTCATTTATCTAAAACTCTGATTATATCTTTTACCCCCTCATTAATCTAGTTGGTATATTAGTTAGCAGATGTATGAAGGTTAATTATCATCTTCTTCACCCTTTGCTTCCCTGAGAATAAATACGATACCCTGGAATACTCTTGGGTGAAAGCTACAACGGTATCCGTGCGCTTGCGGATTTCACTGTTTGCGTAACTTATACCAATTGGCTTTCTGGCGCCGTTGCCGGGGATGGACTTAAAACCTCCATGCTTGGTAGTGACGCTAAGAAATGCTAACAGCTGAGTAGTCATCAGTCATGAGTCATGTTAGATGTGAGCTGTCGTGATGTATCCCATGAGTAGTATGAGTCAAGATGTACCCCCATGAGTTACCATGCGTAGAACGAGCCCTGTCGGCACTATTATTATCATGTCATAACATTTTTATTCCACCCATGTAATGAGTGAACGGTTTTTATCGCATTTTATGGATTTTATCGCTTCTTTGTATGAGTGTTGGGTAGAATAAATGTTTTTCCTTAAATCGTTGAAATCATCTAATTATATTGAACTAATTACAACTTATTACCTGGGTACTAAATCTTTATGGCCTCGTGTCACAGATGTCGACCCGCCGCTCTACTCGTCTGAACAACCGTGCACCGTCCCTTGTGCCTAACCTGGGACGCGGTGCTCGTGGTGGTGCCCGTGGTCGTGGCCGTGCTCCTGCACGTGGACATGGCCGTGGGCGCGTTGGTGGACGCAATCTCAACTTGGGAGGCGATGACTACCATGAGCAGACTCCACCTGCAGTCGTGCTCAATGGAGGAGGCGATGAGAACCAACCGCTGAACCCGCCGCCTAACCCGCCACTGAACCCACCGCCAAATCCGCTGCTGAACCCACCGCCGAATCCGCCGCTGAACCCGCCGCCAAATCCGCCAAATCCGCCACCACCTCCACCGCCACCAACCCTGCTCGAGTTGATGGCTTAGCAGACATAGCTCATGGCAGCCATTGCCGAGGGAGCAAACCGTCACCATGGAGGTCATCATGATGACTTTCAGAGGAAGCTGGAAGGATTTATCAAGCTGAGGCCGACCACCTTCGACGGCGTGGATGACAACGCGCTCGCAGCTGATGATTGGCTAAGGGAAATAGAGAAGAAGCTTGACGCCACTACCTGCACTGATGAAGAGTGTGTCGTCCTCGCTACCCACCAGCTCATTGGGGCAGCACGCTCCTGGTGGGACAGTTACTGTGCCGCGCATGAAGACCCTGCCAACATCTCTTGGGACGAGTTTGTGGAAGTATTCCTGGAATTCCACGTCCCTGAGAGAGTCTTGGAGGCCAAAGCTGATGAGTTCCGTGAGATCAGGATGGGCAGTGACAGGATCAGCGAGTACACGACCCGCTTTACCAACCTGCTGCGCTACGCACCTCCAGAGGTTGCAGCCTCTGAGAAAAGAGAAGATTCGTATCTACAGGAAGGGGTTGAACTCCCGCATCAAGGTTCTCCTGGCAGGTATCAACTGCTACACTCTGCGTGAGCTAATCGATCGCTGCATTCAGATCGAGAAGGATCGTGCCGAAGCTGGAGAAGAGCACAGGGGGAAGAAACGCAGGTTTGAAGGCACGCATCGTGACCATGATCGCAAGAAGTCCCGCCGGGATGCACCCTCAACTGGCCGCTCTCACTATGTCAAGGATGCAGCCCCTGGTTCAAGCAGGAAGAGAGGATCATACTCCACACACCGCTCTCACTCTGACCGCTACAACAGGGACAACAGGGACCACTCTCGTACCTCGTACGACCGTTCCAAGCAGAACTACCCCACACCAAGCACCACCAACTGGAGAGGCCCCGCGCCAACCCCCACAGGCGGTACGCCTGTCACGTGCTATGGGTGTGGAAAGCCCGGTCACAAGATCATCGACTGCACAGAGAAGAAGGAGACCCCGGAAGCTTGGAAGTCGCAGTACCGTGGATCCGCACCACGTTCTGCCTCTCGTGGACGCCTGACCCACCTCAATGCTGAGGATGCCCAGGCTGCTCCTGACGTCGTCCACGGTATGTTTATGGTTAATGGCATTAAAGCATCAGTACTTTTTGATTCTGGAGCTACATGTTCATACATATCATCTAAGTTTGCACGTGAGCATAATATACCTGTAACTCCTCGTCTAAAGCCTATAATCACCAGCTCACCTATGGGGAATCTTAAGAGTACCCAAGTCTGTATGGGAGTGAGTCTCACAATTGAGGGTCTTGTCTTCAAAGCCAACCTTACCCTGCTACCCTCCACAAACCTAGATGTCATCCTAGGAATGGACTGGCTAACCAGACATCGTGGTGTAATATCCTGCTCCCCTAGATACATCCAATTGACTCACCCTACTGGGCAAGCTGTCCGATGTGAACCCCAGACAGAAAAGACCACTTCTCTCCTATGTGCCCTCAAAGCCAAAGCAGAATCACAGACAGAAACCAAGACAGTAGATGATGTGCCGGTGGTTAGGGATTACGCCGATGTGTTTCCAGAAGAATTGCCAGGTATGCCTCCAGATAGAGATGTGGAATTCGTGATCGACCTCTTGCCGGGTACTGGTCCAATTGCTAAACGACCGTACCGCATGTCGGTGGACGAACTGGAGGAGCTTAAGAAATAGCTGAAGGAGCTTACCGAAAAAGGGTACATTCGGCCTAGTGCCTCACCCCGGGGATCTCCCGTCCTGTTTGTCAAGAAGAAAGATGGCTCAATGAGGATGTGCATTGATTACGAAGCTTGAATCTTGTGACAATCAAGAACAAGTATCCTCGCCAAGAATTGATGACTCGCTAGATCAACTCCGTGGAGCCAAATACTTCTCCAAGATCGATCTCGATCGAGGCTACCACCGAGATGAAGATTAGAGAAGAAGACATTCCAAAGACCGCCTTTGTTACTAGGTATGGGCAGTATGAATTCATAGTGGTGTCCTTCGGACTCACGAATGCCCCGGCCTACTTTATGAACATGATGAACAAGGTGTTTATGGAGGAGTTGGATCACTTTGTGGTCGTGTTCATTGATGACATCCTCATATACTCCAAGACCGCTGAAGAACATGAGCAACATCTGAGGACTGTGCTTGAGAGGTTGAGCCAGCACCTGCTATACGCCAAATTCAGCAAATGTGAGTTTTGGCTCGAGGAAGTTGCCTTTCTAGGCCATGTACTCTCTGCCGATGGTGTTGCTGTAGACCCCGCCAAGATCAAAGCCGTGAAATAGTGGGAGCAACCCCCGGTGTAACCGAAGTTAGGAGTTTCTTGGGATTGGCTGGATATTATCGCCGATTCATTGAGAACTTCTCCAAGATAGCTCGCCCAATGACCAACCTCCTGAAGAAGACCAAGGAGTTTGAATGGACGCCTGAGTGCGAACAGAGCTTTCAAACAATGAAAGAAAAGCTGACCACCACACCTGTGCTAGCCTTACCTGATATCACCAAAGACTTCGTAGTCTACTGCGACGCATCTCATCAAGGACTTGGTGTGTATTGATGCAAGATGGGAAGGTCATTGCCTATGCTTCCGGCGGTGAAAGACCATGAACAACGCTATCCAACCCATGATATCGAGCTCATTTTGCCGTTGTGCATGCTCGAAGATCCGGAGACACTACTTGATAGGCAACAAGTGTGATATCTACACCGATCACAAGAGCTTGAAGTACTTCTTCACACAAGAAGATCTGAACATGAGACAGCGCAGATGGCTAGAACTGATCGAAGACTATGACCTAGAGATTCACTATCATCCGGGGAAAGCTAACGTAGTCGCAGATGCTCTCAGCCGTAAAAGCTATTGCCATACCTTGATCACAGAATCAGTGCCTCCTGAGCTCAGATGCAAACTTGAAGACTTTCAGCTCGAGATTCTACCACATGGCTTGCTGAATGAGCTGCGGGTTGAGTATACCCTCACCGATAAAATCCGCAAAGCCTAGAAGGAGTGTGCTGAGATTGATTACTTTCGTGGCCTAATGAAGCTTGGTTACAAGACCAACCATCGGGAAGATGACCGGGGAACCATCTCGGTTCAAAGACGGGAATCTATGTACCATCGACCGCACTACGAGAGGAGATTCGAAAGAGGCTCATAATTCCAAGTACAACATTCACCCTGGAGGTTCCAAGATGTACCAAGACCGAGGAAGCACTTTTGGTGGGAAGGCATGAAGGCGAGATATTGCTTGGGCATGTGGCCCGATGTGACACTTGCAATAGAGTCAAAGCCGAGCACAAGAGGCCCGCAGGATCGCTAAAACCTCTTGATGTACCCGAATGGAAATGGGAGTGCATAACCATGGACTTCATATCTGGTTTGCCCCGTTCCCAGCATGGCAATGATTCTATTTGGGTGATAGTTGACCGACTGACCAAGGTTGCCCACTTCATACCAGTCAAGACTACCACTAGATCTGAGAAGCTAGCAGATCTATACATAGAGCACATTCTGAAACTCCATGGAGCCCCATCTAGTATTGTGTCTGATCGTGGACCTCAATTTGTGTCTCGATTCTGGAAAGCCCTTCATGAAGCCATTGGAAGCCAGCTTGACTATAGCACAGCTTATCATCCACAGACTGATGGACAGACTGAAAGAGTCAATTAGATTCTTGAGGACATGCTCCGCGCTAGTGTGTTGAATTTTGGGAAAGATTGGGAGAAGTGCCTGCCTTTTGTTGAGTTCTCCTACAACAACAGCTATCAAGCAAGCATCAAGATGTCACCCTTTGAAGCTTTGTACGGGAGACCTTGCAAGACCCCGCTCATGTGGTCACACCCTAGTGAACGCTCATTCTTTGGCCCCGCTACGATCAAAGAAGCTGAAGAGGGGTAGCTCAAGTTAGAGAGAATCGAGGATCGCTCAAAGCCGCTACAAGAGCTACGCAGACAAGAGGCGTAGAGAGCTCGAGTTTGAAGTTGGGGATCAAGTCTACCTCAAAGTATCCCCGCTTCGAGGTTCTATCAGATTCCGTGTAAAAGGGAAGCTTGCACCGAGGTATATCGGGCCCTATAGAATCAATGAGAGAATTGGTACACTTGCTTACAGAGTTGAACTACCACCTGAGCTATCAAGTGTGCACCCTGTGTTTCATGTGTCACAACTGCGCAAGTGCCTAAGACTGCCAGATATAGAAGAAGTTCCACCTGAAGCACTAGACTTGCAAAGCACCCTTGAGTACAAAGAGCATCCCACCAAAATTCTGGGTTGGGACACCAAAGAAACTCGCAGCAATGCCATTCCTATGTGCAAGGATCAGTGGAGCAACCACACCGAACGTGAAGCTACTTGGGAGATGGAATCCAGCCTACGTGTGCGGTATCCTTACCTCTTCGATGGGTACGTTACTCTTTAAATCTCGGGGTCGAGATTCTCATAAGGGGGTAGGACTGTAACAACCCGGAAAAATCCCAACAACAAAAATTCCCAACTACAAAATTTTTTTTCTTAAAAACCTATGTGGTGTTGAGTGTCATGTAGTTGAAACACCTAAAGCTTGCCTAATGAACCCACTAGATGCATGTGTATTTTACCCTTATGCATTCATGTTAAATTAATTTCATATGTTTGATTTGGATTTTCATTGGTTCTTTTGTATTGAATAATAAACCAACAATATATTTATTTAAATAATAAATAAATATGCAATATGTGTTATTGTTATGGGGATAATACCCTAACCTAGCCCATGACCACCTAAGACCACCCTACAAGTACCAAACATGTGACATGGCACAAATATGCACAAACTCATACTCAAAGGCCAAAACAGAAAAAGGAAAAAGGAAAGAATTGGAAAGGAAATAACAGAGCCATTTTAGCCTGCTACTCGGCCCAGCCCATGACCACTAACTGTCATCCTCCCTTTCCAACTAACCGAGCCGGCCCGCTAACTCTATTTCTCCTCAACCTGCTTCCTGGCCCGGCCAGGAGAATTGGCCCATTGGCCACGCCGGCCCACAGAAGGAAGACGACAGGGCGACGACGCCGCCGCCCCCGCTACGCGCCGAAGCAACTGATGCACCCCGTGGCCCCACCTGTCATATGCTCCCTCTCCTCTCTGTTTTCCTCTTCCTCTACTTTTGACCGACGACGGAGGAAACTTGGAAGCCAAGTTGATCCACTGCCGCTCGATGCCAGCTCCTCCGCATCGACGCCCACGCGAAGCTCCACCTGGACCACACTCAGCCGACAAGCCCCGCACAAAACCCCCATGGCCGCGGCGCTTTTCCTCTCGTGCGTGCCCGTGCACATGCGGTTGTCGCCGCGGGCAATTTCGGGAAGCGCACTCACGGACGCCCAAATTGCTGCAGCCCTAGCCGTTGGCCCGCTGGCGAGTGGCCCCGTCCGCGCTCTGCCGCGATGTGGCGCGCTCCCTGGTTGCTTGATCGCGCTAGCATCGCCATCGCCATCCGCCTCACCAACCACGCCGCCGCCGTCCTATAAAACTAGAGCCTTCGGCCCTCTAGGGTTCCTAACCTCCGCCGCCGCTCTTGCGGCTTCGCAATTCGCCACTAACCACATCGAATTGGAGGGGAAGGAAGGAGAAGAAGGGGGACGGGGAGAAGAGGAAGGCTGCCGGTGAGCCGCCGGACCAGGAGGAGGAGGTCACCGGAGTATTTGCCGTTGCCGAGAAGCCGAACCGAGAGCCGCTGCTTCTCCGTCCTCAACCTCGCCGTCGACTACACCACGTGAAGCTTGTACCACGCCGCTAAGCTCTTGCTCACCTACACGACACAGTGAGGACCCCCTCCGCCACCGCTTATCTCTACCTTGCCCTGCTTCTAGGCCATGGCGCCGCCAGTGGTGCGTAGGCCGAGCCTTTTCCAGCTCTTGGACACCGCACACACACACGCACAGACCAGCCCGGCCCCATGGAGCCATGGTGTCGGGAGGACACCGGGGCAGACGACCGCCATGAACCCGCCATGGCCATGCCAACCATGACACGGTCCAGCTCCGCCCTTCCGGAGCCCTGGAAGCCAAGAAACCCGGATTTAGCTTCGTCTCGACACCGCGTACTCCGTGCGCGCGTTATATGCTTGAAAAGACCACCGGAAGCCCTTGAACGACAAGACCGTGCCGCCGCCGGTGCGCTGTGGAGCTCCGCCAGAGCGCCGCCGTGGCGCGGGCGCCTTGCCTGATTCCGGCCACCTCGCGCTGCGAGACTTGGCCGATGAGACACGCCTCGGTCCGCTGCACCCAGCCCCGTAGAAGATGGAGCCCGATCCCATGCCGTTGCCCGACCGTCGCGCCGCCATGTCTCCCGGAGCTCCACCACGGACACAAACCACGCGCGGACGCCGCCGTGGAGTTTTGGTCGTCGTCGATGAGCCGAGAAGATGCCCTGGAACCCCAATCGAAGATCCGCAACGCCAATCGGGTGAAAAGCCAAGCCCTTGCCCCTTGTTGCAACACGCCGCCGCCGCCGCCGTGGCTGGCCATGTAGGGTGAACCTCCGGACCTCCGTGCTACCTCTACGGTGTCGCCTAGGGGCCCTGGTGCCCGTGCGCATGCCAGCTTGAACCGGGGAGCACCACGGCGCCGGATACGCGACCATGCCGCCGGCCATGTCCGTCGCTGGCATGGGCACGCTCTGGGAAGAGGATGGAGAAGGGCGCAGCGCTGGGGTGGACACGGTCCATGGGGACCGAGCCCCTGTTGGTGGGTCCCGCGACGTTGTCCACCAGGCCTGGTGGACCAGCTGCTACACCGTGACGCTCCGTAGACCCGGCTCATGTGAACCTCGAGGCAGTCACGTGGACCCAAAGAGACACGTCCACCGTAGACCAGAACGATGGACCAGAGCCCGCTGGGAACCCAGACTGCGACGTGGTCGCGTAGGAGACCGACACATGGCGGGCCCGGCCCGGCCCGGTCCGGCCCACCAGGCCCATTATCGGCCCACTAACGGCCCATGTTGACCGTTGACCAGTCAACGCCGACATCAGCGTGACGTCAGCTGGGTCCCACCAGTCAGCAGTGACGTCATCACCTTTGCCACATCAGCGTGGACCCACAGCGCCACATGGATGAAACCAGGAGCTGACACGTGTCGCCACCAGATTAATCAGCCTTTTATCTTTTTTAGAAAATAGTATAAAATTCGGAAATTCATAACTAATTCATACGAGCTCCAAAAATGATGATCTTTATATGTAAATTCATCTAAAATCGAGCCCCATGTCTTAAGCCATTCTATGAGTGCATTTGGATCTTTTTGCAGTTCATTTGTTCTTTGTGCAAACTCTATAGGGTCGCTAACGCGACCATTATGTCTCGTTTCAGAGTCGAGCGAGGAACTGTCTGACGGGGATCGCGAATACAAGGAAGAGCTCGGCGACGACTACTCTGAAGGTGCCACATCTCACCCACCCCCGTAGATCCTATTACGCATGGCTAATGAATAGTATTGCTAGTGCTTTATATTTCTGTTATAATCTGTGATAGGTTTTGCATGATAGTTTTTACTTGATGGCCACTACCTTGACGCAACCTTACCCCTGCTCACCCGCTGATAGGCTAGACGCACACTTGTATACTTGCTGCTATTTATTTCTGCTACGCTTTATATCATTGATGTGATGCGTGGTGGGAACCACTGTTTATATATGGACTAAGGCACGTGGTGCCGCAATGGATAACCCTGGGAGAGAGTGCTGCGTGAGTCTTGGGTGCGTGGAGGTGAGGGTTGTGTCGACAAGCCGGGATATACGACGAGCTTATGGAGCGAGTCTTGCCCTGGGATGGACTGGACATTCCGGTGTGGATACCTGTGGCGGGTATACTTGTGGTTGGGGAAACCCCGAGTGTGGGCTTGTCATGGGCCGCTCGGGGAGAAGGTCTTGTGGTGGCACGTGGTGCCGGGATGGCACCCGAACGGTAACCCCGTTGGAGACATCCCGGCTTGGTCATCCCTAAGGACTTACTAGTACTCGGTTTCTTCGGGACTCCTTTACGGACCACATGTTCCTTGTAATGGGGAGACGGCTGGACTACTTGGTAGCACGGTGCCACTACTACTAGGTGAGATGTGTTGGGAGGTACGGGCATGCGTTGGTCCCACACCCTTCGAGACGTATGGACGCGTAACCCGGCACGGTTCATGACTTCACGGTTTCAAAGCACCCGAAGTACTTGGGACATTCAGAGCCGAGAGGTAGGGTGGCATCGTTCTATTAAAGCAAGCGATCGGTATCGCCTAGGCGAGCGCCGCCGATGAGGGTGATCTTGTGGGTTGTAGAACCTCGCAGAGTGTCCGGTTGATCGATCGATACATAAGCCTACTTGTAGGCTATGGACTGTCCCGTGTTGTCTCACTAGATAGAGAGATGAGTCTTCTTTTTCTCCCCCGGAATGGTGTTGGCATGAGGATGGATTTCCGGTCGTGGACCGCCGAGACGGGCCGAGAGGGAGTCGGCCTTAGTCGCCTGTGAGGATGAGTTTGAGATGATGATGATGGATTGGTGTGGTATATGGGATGGTGTGTGGGAATGATGATAACCCGATGAACATAAATATATACTTGTTATAATTAAAACTTGACCAAAGCTGCATAGGAAACCACAGCCCATATTTAGGTCTCTTTGATATATCCTTTATTGCATCCAATTCCACCAAAGCAATGCATAGGGTGAGAGTGGCCAGTACATATCATACTGATACTTTGGCACACAGGTACGGATGGTTCGTACTACTCTGACGAGCACACTGACTGAGGGTTTCGTTCTACGCTCGAGTCGTTTGGAGTTGAAGTCTTCCGCATCCTCAAGCTGTTCTATTTGCTTTATATTTCATGTTTACGCCAGTGTGGCGATGTAATAAATTATTGTAATCCCGTACTATTGTACTCTCTTTTAATCGTTGTATGGATTTGGTACTCAACTGGAATTCGGGTAATGTGATTTAAACGGTCATATTACACTTCAATCTGTGGATTTCCCTTCGCGGAAATCGGGTTGTTTCAAGAAGCATATCATTATGGATGCACACTGTAATATCTCTGACTGTGAATTGGCAGGGATCATTATGGAGTAGAACACTGAAGGAGGCATCAATGCATAAGGAAGTCATGAAAATGAATCCCATTTTTCATTGAAAACCAGCAAGGGATGTGCACAGTTTTTTACAAATATTAATAGAAGGATGTGCACTCTTTTATGTGCATTCTCGAATTATCCATTGCCAAAAATTACATAATTCATCTTATATTCAGAAAGTTCTTTTATAGATTGGCTACCCATTTGCTTCTTTTGTGATAATTAGATGACTGGACTGCAAACAACAACAAAAAAAAAAGGACTGCCAGAAACATAATTTGAGTTTTCTAGACTGATGGACAGCAGGTTATGAACAGAAGAAAGGATCAAATGGTGTGCAAAACATGTGCCTGAGGTGGTCAATGGTCTTTCTACATTTTGCCACAACTGCTTGCTGCACCTACTGATCAACACGCACTAATTTCCATGTATAATATTCATCACATTTTTATTGTCAATAGTTGGCCTCCACATTCCAAGATACAAAGGGGTATGACGCTGAGTGCCTTACCAGCTTAGACAACATTAGGGAGATGGCATGCATTGGCTGAGCACCCGCGTGGAGGACACCAGCTTCTTGAGACCATCTCTGCATCATTGTTCAATGGTCTCCACATGCCCTGAGCAATAACAAGCAGCCAGAGAAAGTCTTTATACATTGTGTCAATGAAGACAATAGTTTAACAAAGAAAATGCTCTCAGGGATGTTTCAACATATTAGTATCATAAGATTTCGAAGAAAAGGTGGTACTTCATGAAGTCGCTTCTGGTTATTGCTTTCAGGTCCTAGAAGAAATCTAATAATACTATGCCTTGGTTGTGCTTCTCCCTACAATGGCCAATAGCTGAAAACACAGAATAGTTAAATAGTGGCACCGAAGAAATTGTGGCACTATATATTAAGTAGTTAAATCAAAGGTGTGGCATTTGGTCTGTAATATCGAAGAGAGGCAAGATGTACAGTTCGCACGAAACTAAAGAAATCATATTCTGAGTAGGCCACCTGCAATCAAATTTCATAAAAATGGATAGACATTCAGAAACCTAGCACTACAAATTGCTGAAGACTGATATTGAAAATCCAATATCATCAATCCTTTTTTATCTTTCATACAATTACTCATATCAGTTACATTGTTGGCAAGCTGCATGATGTTTTGCTGAAGTATCAGTTGATTTTCCTGACCACTTAGATTAGGCTGGAGATATATATTTTTAGAATTTTGTTTAAACTGCAGAGTCTCAACTGACCAGAACTGAAGCCCACCTAATAAATTGAGCCGCATTCAGCACTTAAGCTTGAATAACATGCTAAGAAAATGGAACTCATGTTTGCACAGAATCCTAAGTAACATAATGTACACAAATGTATGGCTTATAGCGAGTCCCCAAGCCAAGCTAACTCAGTCAATATATATAAACTCCGTTAGATATGTTGAAACTTACATTCTGTGCTGTGTAGATCCTTGGCGTTGAGCTCCTGAAATGCTCACTGTAGTCCTGCTCTTGCATGCGACACCAAAAAGAGTCAGTTAAGCAATGTATATTATACATAAAATTCCTCAAATCGCTGCTGGTCTGCCTGCCCCTGTAGTCCGCGAGGCAATCGTTGCTGGTCTGCCTGCCGCCGTCACATCAAACGAGAAAACCACAATTACCAAAGCACAGTAATTTGTTCAACAGGAAGAGGATGCAAAGAAGAACAAGGAGAGCGATGGTCTGGTAACTAACCTGGGCGAGGTTAACCCTAGCCGCCGGCAACGGCCTCACCGGCACTACCCCCGGATCTGGTGGGTAGATCGACGGATCTGTCCACGAAGGCACCAGATCCAGTCATAGGGTCACCGGAGAAGCTCCCATGGGCTGTGAGAAGGGATGGAAACCGGGGAGAGATGGCGCCGCCGCACTGGGAGGTGGGAGCACAGCGCTTGGAGGCGGCCTGCCTAGGGGTCGCCGTGCCGGAGCGCCGGGAGGCCACCGCACCGCCATCCGCCTGTGTGGACGCGAGTGACCAGGCTCACCAGAGAAAGAGGGAGAGGGAGGAGAGGTGGCCGCGCAGTAGCCGGCCATCACCGGGCTCGCACCACCGCCGGGACACACTCGCACGGGGGCACCGCCGTGCCGAGGGCTCGTCTCGGCGGGGTCACCTGCACCCACGTCGCCGCACCGTCGCACCTCGCCGCTGCATGGGGGAGAGGACGGAGAGAATAGAGGTCGAGTGGGGAGAGAGGCTGGAGAAGAGGAAGATATTTTCACTCAACCAATGAGAAATCGACAACAACCAAAACAACCGTACAGGTGTTGAAACGTGAATGGGCATCGTCAGATCTTCATCCCGCGCCGTAAAATAATTTCACTATCGTGGCCACCGTGAGGCCGCGATGTGGCTTCCTATTCTAGTCTCTTTATATTAAATGCAATGCAATGCCGTGTCTTGCTACTAATTAGGTAGCTTACCCAGATCTCTCTTGAGGCTTCCTGATGAAGAGCACATTTACAACAGAGTAGCAGGGCCCCTGGACGTAAACAAAAAACTGACTCAATCTTTCATAAAGTCTGCCTATCTATCGATCTAAAATAAATAAAGCAACATCAATGGATTGGGTCATAAAATGTTAAATTTATATATCTGTTGCCAGATTTCATCTTAGTCAAACTATGACTATGATTGGTTTTTTGATTGAGTGCTGAACATGGTTGGTAATTTAGGCACACACAAAAAAAACTGAGAATTCAAAACCCAAGCAGATTGATAAACACAACCTAACTTAAAATTCTTTATGTAAGCAGTACTAAATTATCATTTGGAGAAGAATCACGAAGCCTTCAGCTTTTCTTAAGCAACAAATTTACTTTTAGGCTCTCCAGGGTACTGTATTGGAATTACAGAAACAACTATGAACATAAACTGAAACTTGCTGCCAGAAAATAGCAGGAACAAAACAACCCCTTTTTCCTTCGATCACATGTTCCAAGCATCAGACAGCATGGACACGATCATGGTTGCAGAGCATTGTGCTACTCGTCGGGCGCTGTTGGTCGACGGGGAGGACAGGGTGGCAGGTGCCGTTTGGGCGGGCAGGCCTCACGGCTGGCCGGGCGGCAGCGTGCTGGCACCAAAGCGCGGCGGCGGTGGCATGCTATAGAGGGTGGCGACGCACGGCAATACTGGGACGATGGCGTAGCGCTAAGGGCAAGGCGGCAAGGGCGGCAGCACGCTGGCTGGTTGCGACGGCAGCGCAGACGAAGAGTAATGAGCCGTCATGGGCGACAAACCAGGAACTGGATGCCTGTCTCCGGATCTTGGTGGAATTGGAGAAGCCGCCACTCGACCATCCCAACCTGCTGCGGCCGCTGCTGGAGGTCGCCTCTCTTGGCAGCGGCGTTAAGTGGAGGTCGATCTCTCTCTCTCTCTCCAACCAACTGGGCACGGTGGATGGCGGCGCTGGATCCTTCTCTCCGACGCGTTGGAGCCGAAGCGATTTGGGCTGGCGGGGAGCCGAGGATTTCGCCGCTGCTCCACGGCCAGGCGAGATGCCAAGGGGAGGGGGCGGACGACATGGTGGTCAGGTCGTGCGGCGGCGTGACGGCCAGTAAAGCGCGCGTGGGGTGGGCAGCGACGAATGCTGCGGACCGGAGTGGAGCACCGCGAGGCGAGGTGGGCCGTGGGCGACGTGCATCTGGGCAGATGGCCCACATGTCGGCGCAAGTTGGAGTTACGGCGGTATATCAGCCGAGCGGCTTCACCACGCCCGGGCTGACGGGTCCATTTGCTGCTTTTTGTAGTAAGATAGAGATTTTCATGGTATCGCAGTTCGCTCTTCTGTATGGATGGCAAGACACGTGAACCCCCTTGAATATACTACTCCCATCGTTTCAAATTGTAGTTTATTATAACTTTTTTGGAAGATTTCTTCCAAGAGCGACATCTCCAACAAGAAAATGACATTCGTAAATGCCATCATCAACCCGACAGGGAACTGGACATGGGCTTTCACCCGGGAAAATCCGCAAGAAAGACGACGCCGCCAGCAAGGAAAGTGGCGCCCACAGGCGTCACCGCCGTCGAAACATGGTAGTACCGCCATTCCTCACCAATTGTCGAACTATTGAGCCATTGATCGCTGCCTTCGTCTTGATATGGTCGTCATCGTACACGCCAGGCGGCTGCCACCGTTGCGTAAGGCCGCCAATGCCTAGGCACGCGACGGCGCGGCGAGATGCCGATCGAATCGTGCGGAGGCCGATACGATTTTGCGGACTCCGCCAGATCAGGTCGCGAAGGGTCAGATCGGACCAGTCACAAACGGATCCGCTGCCCACGCAGGCAAGCGCCATCGCCGGCCGCCCAGCTTCGCCCCTCCTCCGTCGCACCAGAGACAGGGTGTCGCCGAGGCAAGGCGCCGCCGCCACCATCATCGTTTGCCACCTGGGCCTCCCATTGGCGAGCTCCGGGGGCGGCGAGGTGGAGAGAAAGGGATGTGGGGAGGTGGCGGCGGCGGCTAGAGTTTCGCCCCGAGCCGCCCACGCGATGGCTACGCGAGGCTCTCTCCTTAATAAGGTTGTGAAATTGCACATGTCAAAGCAATATATCTTGAACATTTGCTATGATCAATCGCTCGGTGCTGAATACGTGCAAGTGCAAATATACATTACATTGTCGTGTAGAAACTCATGAACAATTAATCTACTTATATATTCGAAATATATGTGCTGCAGCTGGATGGACATACATGGTCAAAACAACAATGTGGTTTATTTTTTCCAGAGAGCAGGTTGTGTGCCTGTATTTCATTAGGAGTAAACAAGTTACAAGTACAAAAACAACTCAAGGTGTTTGATGTTATACACATTCTTGCTTTAGCTCTGGCTCTGGCTCTGGCTCCACTGAACCTGCCTTCGGTGGCGGTGTGGCGAGACGGCGACTGAGTCGCGCGAAGGTCGGTCTGATTTTTGCATACTCCACCAGATCAGACCGCGAAGGACCAAATAAGATGAGCCGCAAACGGATCCGCCGCCCACGCAAGCGTCGCCAAGGCAAGGCCCCGCCGCCACATACTCGTCTGCTGACCAGAGCCACCCGCGCGAGGGCGAGACTCCCCACCTGAGTTTCTCGACAGCTGCTCGCCAGCAAGCTGGAACTACTTATTACAGGACAAAACCATGCATAAAAGGTAAAACAGTTTCTGGTGAAAATGAAACACTATCTTCTTTTTCTGATAACAGCAGCAACTTTCTGAAAGAGTGGAACTCCCTTCTTCTGTGCAATCTTCATTGGCCCAATGAGTTCTCCAGATCAGTCCACCACGGGATCAGCATCTGGGTGTTCTGTGATAGTCATAGCGCTCAAGAACACACTCCGCTCACTAAGGCTTGCTCGTGATTGCATTTGGGTAAGATTAAGGAGTGATCTACTGCATTGTTTAAGTTGGATTACATCTCGTGGCACACTAGAGAAGCATGGTGTGGCTGCAGTTTTCTTGTCACTCTTAGTGGTTGCCACCATGTGGCTTGGAGCTGGTTATATTGTTGAGCACCATGTTGGTGATTGTTTGGTGGCTTAGTTCAAGTGATTGTGATTTGTGAGGGCTTCTGGGCTCCCCATCTCTCTTCTTTAATTGTAGTGTCACATCATTTTTGTTGCAAAATCAATTTATTTATTATCTCTTGTTGCCTAAATACTTTATTCCATTATTTGAGTGTAAATGACTATAGAGTTCGTTGCCTCGGCAATGTCTTGATGCTATAAATATATACCACCCAATATGAAAGTGTCTCAACCTTCATCGGCTGAAATTGTTATTCGGCCATGGCCCGTTGGCTAGGTCTCCTTCCAATCATTTCTAGGGAAGACTAGAATTATATAATCCCATATATAAAATGACGGAGCGCCTCTAAATTGTCTGTGTATGTATGGCAACGTTTGAACTTGAACATATAAGAAATACATAACCATGCACCCCGTGTTCTACGTACTACAACATATGTGAGCACACATACCCACACGTGTACGCTCTACATAAAACCGGCCGCTGGCGGCATCATATTTGAAAATCAGTCACACAAATCAATCAAATGGAGCTGCAGTCCGTCGGCTGGAAGGAGAGCACGCCTTGTTGGAGGTCGTAGAGCAGGTGCATGTCCTGCTGCATGTAGTTGCCGATGATGGACGTCACGTTCAGCGGCAGCTTGCTGTCCGGCCCTCCCGAGTTGAACACCACCAAGCAAGTCGTGTTGTCGTCCACGGGCGCCCAGTAGTTCTCTGGCGGCACGACGACGTCTCCACCGCCAGTGCCGTTGCCGCTTCCGAAGTGCAGGACTAGCGGAGGAACCAGCTTGAAGGCCTCCTCCTCCGCCACGCCCACGCACACGTCGAGGCTTTCCGCCTCTGCCGGCGGCGGCACGACGCTGGCGCCCAGCTGCCGCACGAGCTCATCTCTCAGCGCCTGGTACGCCACGTCGATGAGGCTCGTGAACGGCGAGCCCGAGTCGATGAGCGTGCCGCCCCACTTCGCCGGCGCGACCTCCCGGAGGTCGAACGCGGACGCGGGGACTGCGAGCTTGGTGTCCCCACCGAGATCCCGGCGAGGGGAAGGTAGTAGAACGTGTCGAACGGGTCGTCGTCGGGGTTCTTGAGGAACGGCACGGACGTCGCCGTCGTCGCCGAAGCGTTGCCGCCGCTGCTCAGGCCGGCCGACGCGCCGACGAACAGGCTGCTCGTGTTCGTGGCGTCGCTGAAGTAGGGCGTGAGGCAGTAGGAGAACTTGTTGTCGCCGAGCTGCGACGGCAGCGACAGCTTGCCCCTGCCCAGCCCGATGATGCCGGACGCGCCGTCCAGGGAGCCCGGCCTGAGCCTGGTCGCGGTGATGCACCCGAAGGCGAGGCTCACGTTGTTCACCGTCGACTCCGACTGGCCGCCGAACGTGAACACCTCGGTGCCGAGCAAACCGCCGATGTCCCCGGCGCCGTAGGAGGTGACGACGGCGCACCTCTTGTTGTCGCGCGCGCACCGGGTCTCGGAGCCGAGCGCGCACATCGTGTCGTTGCACGCCACTTGCTTGGACGTGCTCGACCGGGACGGGTCGTAGAAGGAGAGGTTCTGGCCGAAGCAGCCGTTTGCCTGGCAGGTCGAGCACTGCGTCCAGATGAGGTTGCTGCCGGTGTCGATGATGGCCGCCGCCTGCTGCGGCGGGTCGCCGATGAGGTACTCGGCGATGTACTGTGACTGGTTCCAGTGGACGGGCGCGCTCGCCTCGGTGGCGCCGGCCATGGACGCCAGACGGCGGTGGGTGCGCTCGGTGGCGCGGCGCATGCGCTCCTTGGTGCTGCAGTTCTCCTTGGCGTCAACGTGGGTGAGCTCCAGCCGGAGGCCAGCTGCGCAGGTGGAAAACGCTAGGGCGGCGCACAAGAGCGCGAGACAGAGCAAGGGTCTCGCCATTTTTTTGTGTTATGTGAGCTTTGCTTCTTGGCGTGTCTGTGTGTGCATGGGAAACTACAAGGAGGGTGAGAGTATATATACACATGCAATGCAATTGAGTGAAGAATTATTGGATGGGAAATAAAAGAACCGAATGTCAATATATCGACATGTATTGCAACCTTTTAATTTGCAAGTGGTGGGTGTATTTGGAATTTGCATTTTTTGTAAATTCAAAAAAAAAGTTTTGATAGGATTATTGATGAATTAAGTATCTACTAACTATGTTATTAACAAAGTTTATCTTATCACGCGGATTATTTGATGATGCATCAAGTTGACTAGACTTCATCCATCTGTATGCATGTTTTGCTAAGCTAATATTTAAATGAGACAATTATTCTGTTAGAGCAGATGTGATGCCTGACAGTGATGTTTACATTGGAATTCTCGTCTAGCAAGAGCAGATACAAAGGCGCGCAACCTTCCGAAGACAAAAATACGTATTTGAGCGATGCTATCAATGAGTACGCGTATTGTCGTCAGTAGTGACTTGGTCATCCAAATAAACCTACGTATAATAAAGATTTTTTTAAGTGGGTGGCAAATCCACGTCTAATCTCCAAATGTCAAACATTTCTTCTTGATGTATAGAAATGTTCGGTGCTAATATATATTAATTATTAGAAGCTCAGATGTTGCAACTTAATCGCTTTTGTATCTTTTCGCACTCCATCTCACCTAGGACGATCAGGTGGCATCATGTTCGGTGCTAACCTCCAATTGTCAGAAATTGGTAACATCACCGTAGGGAATTTCCGCATTAAGTTTAACCTAAATACAAAAATGAAGGTTTTGAGTGGGACTCTTAGGGACTCTAGAAATATCAATTCGAATTTGTAGGAGATATCATGTTCGATTTCTAGAGCCAGTTGGATGAAGAAATGATCAAAATAAAAGTTGCGGATCTTGAAAAGTTATATAACTTTTTAGTTGGCAACATTTTCATGTGAAATCATTTCCAAAAAAACCTACATTTGAAATTCTCATATTTGAAATTTGAAATTCTCATACTTTTTTTCATATGAAACTTTTGCAATAAAGGCAAGTATATATAAACTACCTCACAATTTCTAAAGTAGGACTGCTCTAATGTACGTATTGCTATGGACCAAGCTACTAACTTTTGTTTGGTAAGACGACATCTATGCAAATGGTTTTACCTAATAAGAAGCCAAAGAGGCCGAAGAAGCCAAGTTTTGGTGGCTAGCAGTCTAGTAAAAAAATAGCTTCTTCCCTCTGTAGCTTTCCTCGTGGAGACGTCTTATTTATGAGTTAGTATTTGGCAGTGCTTCACTGAAAAGTCAGAGAAGCCAAAGTTGAGCCTCTTGTGAAACCAGGTCAAAGATAAACATCTTGTGTTGTCAAAAAAAAAAAGGATAACATCTTGTCCACAGCGGAGTTTTAACTCACATGGGCCAGATTGACAGCCCAGGCAAAAGTGTTAAGTCGGCCACAATCTCTGCGCCTATGTGGGCCTAAATCTTCTAGTACAGTCCAAACCCGAGGTGCTACTTATGGATTCCCCTAAAAAAAGTGCTACTTCCCCTCAAAAAATAAAAAAAAGTGCTACTTATATGGATTATATCAGCGTGAGAACTGAACTATGCTACCTGCCTATGTCAATCTGACATGTCGAAGCTGTAAGTCATCCTCATGCCGCAGCTCACTATTAGGCTCAGAAAGTCATCCTCATGCTGCAGCTCACCATTAGGCTTAGAAAGTCATCCTTATGCTGCAGCTCAAATGCTGTTTTTTCTCTCATACGGGAATCATTACAAGAATCCAGAATTATACCTTGAGTGTCAAAAACCGTCAAATAAAATGCTAAATCCTCAGAGAATAATCCTTGGCTATAATGTGTCAAGGATACGGATAAGCGAAATTCATTTCACTCACTGAATGATGATTTCCTTGATGGATGGTTGCCAAGGTCGCTTGACATAACTTTATAGTTGGCAACTTTTCATTTGAGGTCATCTATATAAGAAAAATTACAATTGAAATAAAATTTGTTAGCCACCGCGTCCACGGACTAGTTGGTCAGGGCGTTTGATTGGTACCCTACCGGAGGTTGTGAGTAGGTGAAACCATGCCAAAGCACATGTTTGTGGCCTCTGTGCCCAGCCAGTCTCAAGAGACCTGCGGTGCCACTGTGTATGGGTGAGGCAGAGGTTCGGAGATTTTCTCGACCTGCTTGAGAAGGTCTTGTTCTTAAGCACAATGTCCGGAGTTGTCTTCCCCCCATGGGACGAGTTTTTTATCAAATTAACGACCTTGAAGGAAAAACAAGCAAAACAAAAGTTTTAGATCTCAAAATATTATACAACTTTGTAATTGAAAATTGTTTCATTTGAAATTATATATCAAAAGAAAATTACGTGTGAATGTCACATTCAAAATTCAAATCTTTCAAACAACCTCAAATGGAGAAATCACAAACAAAAACAAATATGTAGATCTCAAAAGTTGTAAAACTTCGTAGTTGTCAACTTGAACATTTGAGTTTATTTTGGTTCCAAATATTCATTCTAAAATCATATGAAAATAAATGAGGATGATATATTCCTAAATGGACATAAACCCTGCTCACCCGCTGATAGGCTAGACGCACACTTGTATACTTGCTGCTATTTATTTCTGCTACGCTTTATATCATTGATGTGATGCGTGGTGGGAACCACTGTTTATATATGGACTAAGGCACGTGGTGCCGCAATGGATAACCCTGGGAGAGAGTGCTGCGTGAGTCTTGGGTGCGTGGAGGTGAGGGTTGTGTCGACAAGCCGGGATATACGACGAGCTTATGGAGCGAGTCTTGCCCTGGGATGGACTGGACATTCCTGTGTGGATACCTGTGGCGGGTATACTTGTGGTTGGGGAAACCCCGAGTGTGGGCTTGTCATGGGCCGCTCGGGGGGAGAAGGTGCTGTGGTGGCACGTGGTGCCGGGATGGCACCCGAACGGTAACCCGTTGGAGACATCCCGGCTTGGTCATCCCTAAGGACTTACTAGTACTCGGTTTCTTCGGGACTCCTTTACGAGACCACATGTTCCTTGTAATGGGAGAGGTGGACTACTTGGTAGCACGGTGCCACTACTACTAGGTGAGATGTGTTGGGAGGTACGGGCATGCGTTGGTCCCACACCCTTCAGAGACGTATGGACGCGTAACCCGGCACGGTTCATGACTTCACAGTTTCAGCACCCAGAAGTACTTGGGACATTCCAGAGCTGAGAGGTAGGGTGGCATCGTTCTATTAAAGCAAGCGATCGGTATCGCCTAGGCGAGCGCGCCGATGAGGGTGATCTTGTGGGTTGTAGAACCTGCAGAGTGTCTGGTTGATCGATCGATACATAAGCCTACTTGTAGGCTATGGACCTGTCCTGTGTTCTGTCTCACTAGATAGAGAGATGAGTCTTCTTTTCTCCCCCCTGGAATGGTGTTGGCATGAGGATGGATTTCCGGTCGTGGACCGCTGAGACGGGCCGAGAGGGAGTCGGCCTTAGTCGCCCTGTGAGGATGAGTTTGAGATGATGATGATGGATTGGTGTGGTATATGGGATGGTGTGTGGGAATGATGGTAACCTGATGAACATAAATATATACTTGTTATAATTAAAACTTGACCAAAGCTGCATAGGAAACCACAGCCCATATTTAGGTCTCTTTGATATATTCTTTATTGCATCCAATTCCACCAAAGCAATGCATAGGGTGAGAGTGGCCAGTACATATCATACTGATACTTTGGCACACAGGTACGGATGGTTCGTACTACTCTGACGAGCACACTGACTGAGGGTTTCGTTCTACGCTCGAGTCGTTTGGAGTTGAAGTCTTCCGCATCCTCAAGCTGTTCTGTTTGCTTTATATTTCATGTTTACGCCAGTGTGGCGATGTAATAAATTATTGTAATCCCGTACTACTGTACTCTCTTTTAATCGTTGTATGGATTTGGTATTCAAGTGGAATTCGGGTAATGTGATTTAAACGGTCATATTACACTTCAATCTGTGGATTTCCTTCGCGGAAATCGGGTTGTTTCAAGAAGCATATCATTATGGATGCACACTGTAATATCTCTGACTGTGAATTGGCAGGGATCATTATGGAGTAGAACACTGAAGGAGGCATCAATGCATAAGGAAGTCATGAAAATGAATCCCATTTTTCATTGAAAACCAGCAAGGGATGTGCACAGTTTTTTACAAATATTAATAGAAGGATGTGCACTCTTTTATGTGCATTCTCGAATTATCCATTGCCAAAAATTACATAATTCATCTTATATTCAGAAAGTTCTTTTATAGATTGGCTACCCATTTGCTTCTTTTGTGATAATTAGATGACTGGACTGCAAACAACAACAAAAAAAAAAGGACTGCCGAAACATAATTTGAGTTTTCTAGACTGATGGACAGCAGGTTATGAACAGAAGAAAGGATCAAATGGTGTGCAAAACATGTGCCTGAGGTGGTCAATGGTCTTTCTACATTTTGCCACAACTGCTTGCTGCACCTACGGATCAACACGCACTAATTTCCATGTATAATATTCATCACATTTTTATTGTCAATAGTTGGCCTCCACATTCCAAGATACAAGGGGTATGACGCTGAGTGCCTTACCAGCTTAGACAACATTAGGGAGATGGCATGCATTGGCTGAGCACCCGCGTGGAGGACACCAGCTTCTTGAGACCATCTCTGCATCATTGTTCAATGGTCTCCACATGCCCTGAGCAATAACAAGCAGCCAGAGAAAGTCTTTATACATTGTGTCAATGAAGACAATAGTTTAACAAAGAAAATGCTCTCAGGGATGTTTCAACATATTAGTATCATAAGATTTCGAAGAAAAGGTGGTACTTCATGAAGTCGCTTCTGGTTATTGCTTTCAGGTCCTAGAAGAAATCTAATAATACTATGCCTTGGTTGTGCTTCTCCCTACAATGGCCAATAGCTGAAAACACAGAATAGTTAAATAGTGGCACCGAAGAAATTGTGGCACTATATATTAAGTAGTTAAATCAAAGGTGTGGCATTTGGTCTGTAATATCGAAGAGAGGCAAGATGTACAGTTCGCACGAAACTAAAGAAATCATATTCTGAGTAGGCCACCTGCAATCAAATTTCATAAAAATGGATAGACATTCAGAAACCTAGCACTACAAATTGCTGAAGACTGATATTGAAAATCCAATATCATCAATCCTTTTTATCTTTCATACAATTACTCATATCAGTTACATTGTTGGCAAGCTGCATGATGTTTTGCTGAAGTATCAGTTGATTTTCCTGACCACTTAGATTAGGCTGGAGATATATATTTTTAGAATTTTGTTTAAACTGCAGAGTCTCAACTGACCAGAACTGAAGCCCACCTAATAAATTGAGCCGCATTCAGCACTTAAGCTTGAATAACATGCTAAGAAAATGGAACTCATGTTTGCACAGAATCTAAGTAACATAATGTACACAAATGTATGGCTTATAGCGAGTCCCCAAGCCAAGCTAACTCAGTCAATATATATAAACTCCGTTAGATATGTTGAAACTTACATTCTGTGCTGTGTAGATCCTTGGCGTTGAGCTCCTGAAATGCTCACTGTAGTCCTGCTCTTGCATGCGACACCAAAAAGAGTCAGTTAAGCAATGTATATTATACATAAAATTCCTCAAATCGCTGCTGGTCTGCCTGCCCCTGTAGTCCGCGAGGCAATCGTTGCTGGTCTGCACACGCCGTCACATCAAACGAGAAAACCACAATTACCAAAGCACAGTAATTTGTTCAACAGGAAGAGGATGCAAAGAAGAACAAGGAGAGCGATGGTCTGGTAACTAACCTGGGCGAGGTTAACCCTAGCCGCCGGCAACGGCCTCACCGGCACTACCCCGGATCTGGTGGGTAGATCGACGGATCTGTCCACGAAGGCACCAGATCCAGTCATAGGGTCACCGGAGAAGCTCCCATGGGCTGTGAGAAGGGATGGAAACCGGGAGAGATGGCGCCGCCGCCGGGAGGTGGGAGCACAGCGCTTGGAGGCGGCCTGCCTAGGGGTCGCCGTGCCGGAGCGCCGGGAGGCCACCGCACCGCCATCCGCTTGTGTGGACGCGAGTGACCAGGCTCACCAGAGAAAGAGGGAGAGGGAGGAGAGGTGGCCGCGCAGTAGCCGGCCATCACCGGGCTCGCACCACCGCCGGGACACACTCGCACGGGGGCACCGCCGTGCCGAGGGCTCGTCTCGGCGGGGTCACCTGCACCCACGTCGCCGCACCGTCGCACCTCGCCGCTGCATGGGGAGAGAGGACGGAGAGAATAGAGGTCGAGTGGGGAGAGAGGCTGGAGAAGAGGAAGATATTTTCACTCAACCAATGAGAAATCGACAACAACCAAAACAACCGTACAGGTGTTGAAACGTGAATGGGCATCGTCAGATCTTCATCCCGCGCCGTAAAATAATTTCACTATCGTGGCCACCGTGAGGCCGCGATGTGGCTTCCTATTCTAGTCTCTTTATATTAAATGCAATGCAATGCCGTGTCTTGCTACTAATTAGGTAGCTTACCCAGATCTCTCTTGAGGCTTCCTGATGAAGAGCACATTTACAACAGAGTAGCAGGGCCCCTGGACGTAAACAAAAAACTGACTCAATCTTTCATAAAGTCTGCCTATCTATCGATCTAAAATAAATAAAGCAACATCAATGGATTGGGTCATAAAATGTTAAATTTATATATCTGTTGCCAGATTTCATCTTAGTCAAACTATGACTATGATTGGTTTTTTGATTGAGTGCTGAACATGGTTGGTAATTTAGGCACACACAAAAAAAACTGAGAATTCAAAACCCAAGCAGATTGATAAACACAACCTAACTTAAAATTCTTTATGTAAGCAGTACTAAATTATCATTTGGAGAAGAATCACGAAGCCTTCAGCTTTTCTTAAGCAACAAATTTACTTTTAGGCTCTCCAGGGTACTGTATTGGAATTACAGAAACAACTATGAACATAAACTGAAACTTGCTGCCAGAAAATAGCAGGAACAAAACAACCCCTTTTTCCTTCGATCACATGTTCCAAGCATCAGACAGCATGGACACGATCATGGTTGCAGAGCATTGTGCTACTCGTCGGGCGCTGTTGGTCGACGGGGAGGACAGGGTGGCAGGTGCCGTTTGGGCGGGCAGGCCTCACGGCTGGCCGGGCGGCAGCGTGCTGGCACCAAAGCGCGGCGGCGGTGGCATGCTATAGAGGGTGGCGACGCGGCAATACTGGGACGATGGCGTAGCGCTAAGGGCAAGGCGGCAAGGGCGGCAGCACGCTGGCTGGTTGCGACGGCAGCGCAGACGAAGAGTAATGAGCCGTCATGGGCGACAAACCAGGAACTGGATGCCTGTCTCCGGATCTTGGTGGAATTGGAGAAGCCGCCACTCGACCATCCCAACCTGCTGCGGCCGCTGCTGGAGGTCGCCTCTCTCTTGGCAGCGGCGTTAAGTGGAGGTCGATCTCTCTCTCTCCAACCAACTGGGCACGGTGGATGGCGGCGCTGGATCCTTCTCTCCGACGCGTTGGAGCCGAAGCGATTTGGGCTGGCGGGGAGCCGAGGATTTCGCCGCTGCTCCACGGCCAGGCGAGATGCCAAGGGGAGGGGGCGGACGACATGGTGGTCAGGTCGTGCGGCGGCGTGACGGCCAGTAAAGCGCGTGGGGTGGGCAGCGACGAATGCTGCGGACCGGAGTGGAGCACCGCGAGGCGAGGTGGGCCGTGGGCGACGTGCATCCGGGCGAGATGGCCCACATGTCGGCGCAAGTTGGAGTTACGGCGGTATATCGGCCGAGCGGCTTCACCACGCCCGGGCTGACGGGTCCATTTGCTGCTTTTTGTAGTAGATAGAGATTTTCATGGTATCGCAGTTCGCTCTTCTCTTCTGTATGGATGGCAAGACACGTGAACCCCTTGAATATACTACTCCCATCGTTTCAAATTGTAGTTTATTATAACTTTTTGGAAGATTTCTTCCAAGAGCGACATCTCCAACAAGAAAATGACATTCGTAAATGCCATCATCAACCCGACAGGGAACTGGACATGGGCTTTCACCCGGGAAGATCCGCAAGAAAGACGACGCCGCCAGCAAGGAAAGTGGCGCCCACAGGCGTCACCGCCGTCGAAACATGGTAGTACCGCCATTCCTCACCAATTGTCGAACTATTGAGCCATTGATCGCTGCCTTCGTCTTGATATGGTCGTCATCGTACACGCCTAGGCGGCTGCCACCGTTGCGTAAGGCCGCCGATGCCTAGGCACGCGACGGCGCGGCGAGATGCCGATCGAATCGTGCGGAGGCCGATACGATTTTGCGGACTCCGCCAGATCAGGTCGCGAAGGGTCAGATCGGACCAGTCACAAACGGATCCGCTGCCCACGCAGGCAAGCGCCATCGCCGGCCGCCCAGCTTCGCCCCTCCTCCGTCGCACCAGAGACAGGGTGTCGCCGAGGCAAGGCGCCGCCGCCACCATCATCGTTTGCCACCTGGGCCTCCCGTTGGCGAGCTCCGGGGGCGGCGAGGTGGAGAGAAAGGGATGTGGGGAGGTGGCGGCGGCGGCAGAGTTTCGCCCGAGCCGCCCACGCGATGGCTACGCGAGGCTCTCTCCTTAATAAGGTTGTGAAATTGCACATGTCAAAGCAATATATCTTGAACATTTGCTATGATCAATCGCTCGGTGCTGAATACGTGCAAGTGCAAATATACATTACATTGTCGTGTAGAAACTCATGAACAATTAATCTACTTATATATTCGAAATATATGTGCTGCAGCTGGATGGACATACATGGTCAAAACAACAATGTGGTTTATTTTTTCCAGAGAGCAGGTTGTGTGCCTGTATTTCATTAGGAGTAAACAAGTTACAAGTACAAAAACAACTCAAGGTGTTTGATGTTATACACATTCTTGCTTTAGCTCTGGCTCTGGCTCTGGCTCCACTAAACCTGCCTTCGGTGGCGGTGTGGCGAGACGGCGACTGAGTCGCGCGAAGGTCGGTCTGATTTTTGCATACTCCACCAGATCAGACCGCGAAGGACCAAATAAGATGAGCCGCAAACGGATCCGCCGCCCACGCAAGCGTCGCCAAGGCAAGGCCCCGCCGCCACATACTCGTCTGCTGACCAGAGCCACCCGCGCGAGGGCGAGACTCCCCACCTGAGTTTCTCGACAGCTGCTCGCCAGCAAGCTGGAACTACTTATTACAGGACAAAACCATGCATAAAGGTAAAACAGTTTCTGGTGAAAATGAAACACTATCTTCTTTTTCTGATAACAGCAGCAACTTTCTGAAAGAGTGGAACTCCCTTCTTCTGTGCAATCTTCATTGGCCCAATGAGTTCTCCAGATCAGTCCACCACGGGATCAGCATCTGGGTGTTCTGTGATAGTCATAGCGCTCAAGAACACACTCCGCTCACTAAGGCTTGCTCGTGATTGCATTTGGGTAAGATTAAGGAGTGATCTACTGCATTGTTTAAGTTGGATTACATCTCGTGGCACACTAGAGAAGCATGGTGTGGCTGCAGTTTTCTTGTCACTCTTAGTGGTTGCCACCATGTGGCTTGGAGCTGGTTATATTGTTGAGCACCATGTTGGTGATTGTTTGGTGGCTTAGTTCAAGTGATTGTGATTTGTGAGGGCTTCTGGGCTCCCCATCTCTCTTCTTTAATTGTAGTGTCACATCATTTTTGTTGCAAAATCAATTTATTTATTATCTCTTGTTGCCTAAATACTTTATTCCATTATTTGAGTGTAAATGACTATAGAGTTCGTTGCCTCGGCAATGTCTTGATGCTATAAATATATACCACCCAATATGAAAGTGTCTCAACCTTCATCGGCTGAAATTGTTATTCGGCCATGGCCCGTTGGCTAGGTCTCCTTCCAATCATTTCTAGGGAAGACTAGAATTATATAATCCCATATATAAAATGACGGAGCGCCTCTAAATTGTCTGTGTATGTATGGCAACGTTTGAACTTGAACATATAAGAAATACATAACCATGCACCCCGTGTTCTACGTACTACAACATATGTGAGCACACATACCCACACGTGTACGCTCTACATAAAACCGGCCGCTGGCGGCATCATATTTGAAAATCAGTCACACAAATCAATCAAATGGAGCTGCAGTCCGTCGGCTGGAAGGAGAGCACGCCTTGTTGGAGGTCGTAGAGCAGGTGCATGTCCTGCTGCATGTAGTTGCCGATGATGGACGTCACGTTCAGCGGCAGCTTGCTGTCCGGCCCTCCCGAGTTGAACACCACCAAGCAAGTCGTGTTGTCGTCCACGGGCGCCCAGTAGTTCTCTGGCGGCACGACGACGTCTCCACCGCCAGTGCCGTTGCCGCTTCCGAAGTGCAGGACTAGCGGAGGAACCAGCTTGAAGGCCTCCTCCTCCGCCACGCCCACGCACACGTCGAGGCTTTCCGCCTCTGCCGGCGGCGGCACGACGCTGGCGCCCAGCTGCCGCACGAGCTCATCTCTCAGCGCCTGGTACGCCACGTCGATGAGGCTCGTGAACGGCGAGCCCGAGTCGATGAGCGTGCCGCCCCACTTCGCCGGCGCGACCTCCCGGAGGTCGAACGCGGACGCGGGGACTGCGAGCTTGGTGTCCCCCACCGAGATCCCGGCGAGGGGAAGGTAGTAGAACGTGTCGAACGGGTCGTCGTCGGGGTTCTTGAGGAACGGCACGGACGTCGCCGTCGTCGCCGAAGCGTTGCCGCCGCTGCTCAGGCCGGCCGACGCGCCGACGAACAGGCTGCTCGTGTTCGTGGCGTCGCTGAAGTAGGGCGTGAGGCAGTAGGAGAACTTGTTGTCGCCGAGCTGCGACGGCAGCGACAGCTTGCCCCTGCCCAGCCCGATGATGCCGGACGCGCCGTCCAGGGAGCCCGGCCTGAGCCTGGTCGCGGTGATGCACCCGAAGGCGAGGCTCACGTTGTTCACCGTCGACTCCGACTGGCCGCCGAACGTGAACACCTCGGTGCCGAGCAAACCGCCGATGTCCCCGGCGCCGTAGGAGGTGACGACGGCGCACCTCTTGTTGTCGCGCGCACCGGGTCTCGGAGCCGAGCGCGCACATCGTGTCGTTGCACGCCACTTGCTTGGACGTGCTCGACCGGGACGGGTCGTAGAAGGAGAGGTTCTGGCCGAAGGTTTTCGCACGGTTGTCGTACCGAACCAAAACTCCAGAACGGACTAGAAACGAGCTAAACATGAGTTTTGGGGCAAACGGGATGACTTGGGTGTTAAGAAAAATTCAAATGCAACTCTTTTCGTACCAAAAGTGGCTAGAACTGTCTTCACGAACGGTTTTCGCACGGTTTGTCGTACCGAACCAAAACTCCAGGAACGGACTAGAAACGAGCTAAACATGAGTTTTGGGGCAAACGGGATGACTTGGGTGTTAAGAAAAATTCAAATGCAACTCTTTTCGTACCAAAAGTGGCTAGAACTGTCTTCACGAACGGTTTTCGCACGGTTTGTCGTACCGGAACCAAAACTCCAGGAACGGACTAGAAACGAGCTAAACATGAGTTTTGGGGCAAACGGGATGACTTGGGTGTTAAGAAAAATTCAAATGCAACTCTTTTCGTACCAAAAGTGGCTAGAACTGTCTTCACGAACGGTTTTCGCACGGTTTGTCGTACCGGAACCAAAACTCCAGGAACGGACTAGAAACGAGCTAAACATGAGTTTTGGGGCAAACGGGATGACTTGGGTGTTAAGAAAAATTCAAATGCAACTCTTTTCGTACCAAAAGTGGCTAGAACGTCTTCACGAACGGTTTTCGCACGGTTGTCGTACCGGAACCAAAACTCCAGAACGGACTAGAAACGAGCTAAACATGAGTTTTGGGGCAAACGGGATGACTTGGGTGTTAAGAAAAATTCAAATGCAACTCTTTTCGTACCAAAAGTGGCTAGAACGTCTTCACGAACGGTTTTCGCACGGTTTGTCGTACCGGAACCAAAACTCCAGAACGGACTAGAAACGAGCTAAACATGAGTTTTGGGGCAAACGGGATGACTTGGGTGTTAAGAAAAATTCAAATGCAACTCTTTTCGTACCAAAAGTGGCTAGAACGGTCTTCACGAACGGTTTTCGCACGGTTTGTCGTACGGAACCAAAACTCCAGGAACGGACTAGAAACGAGCTAAACATGAGTTTTGGGGCAAACGGGATGACTTGGGTGTTAAGAAAAATTCAAATGCAACTCTTTTCGTACCAAAAGTGGCTAGAACGTCTTCACGAACGGTTTTCGCACGGTTTGTCGTACGGAACCAAAACTCCAGAACGGACTAGAAACGAGCTAAACATGAGTTTTGGGGCAAACGGGATGACTTGGGTGTTAAGAAAATTCAAATGCAACTCTTTTCGTACCAAAAGTGGCTAGAACGGTCTTCACGAACGGTTTTCGCACGGTTTGTCGTACGGAACCAAAACTCCGGAACGGACTAGAAACGAGCTAAACATGAGTTTTGGGGCAAACGGGATGACTTGGGTGTTAAGAAAAATTCAAATGCAACTCTTTTCGTACCAAAAGTGGCTAGAACGTCTTCACGAACGGTTTTCGCACGGTTTGTCGTACCGGAACCAAAACTCCAGAACGGACTAGAAACGAGCTAAACATGAGTTTTGGGGCAAACGGGATGACTTGGGTGTTAAGAAAAATTCAAATGCAACTCTTTTCGTACCAAAAGTGGCTAGAACTGTCTTCACGAACGGTTTTCGCACTTTGTCGTACCGAACCAAAACTCCAGGAACGGACTAGAAACGAGCTAAACATGAGTTTTGGGGCAAACGGGATGACTTGGGTGTTAAGAAAAATTCAAATGCAACTCTTTTCGTACCAAAAGTGGCTAGAACTGTCTTCACGAACGGTTTTCGCACACTTTGTCGTACCGGAACCAAAACTCCAGGAACGGACTAGAAACGAGCTAAACATGAGTTTTGGGGCAAACGGGATGACTTGGGTGTTAAGAAAAATTCAAATGCAACTCTTTTCGTACCAAAAGTGGCTAGAACTGTCTTCACGAACGGTTTTCGCACGGTTTGTCGTACGGAACCAAAACTCCGGAACGGACTAGAAACGAGCTAAACATGAGTTTTGGGGCAAACGGGATGACTTGGGTGTTAAGAAAAATTCAAATGCAACTCTTTTCGTACCAAAAGTGGCTAGAACTGTCTTCACGAACGGTTTTCGCACGGTTTGTCGTACCGGAACCAAAACTCCAGAACGGACTAGAAACGAGCTAAACATGAGTTTTGGGGCAAACGGGATGACTTGGGTGTTAAGAAAAATTCAAATGCAACTCTTTTCGTACCAAAAGTGGCTAGAACTCTTCACGAACGGTTTTCGCACGGTTTGTCGTACCGGAACCAAAACTCCAGAACGGACTAGAAACGAGCTAAACATGAGTTTTGGGGCAAACGGGATGACTTGGGTGTTAAGAAAATTCAAATGCAACTCTTTTCGTACCAAAAGTGGCTAGAACGTCTTCACGAACGGTTTTCGCTTTGTCGTACGGAACCAAAACTCCGGAACGGACTAGAAACGAGCTAAACATGAGTTTTGGGGCAAACGGGATGACTTGGGTGTTAAGAAAAATTCAAATGCAACTCTTTTCGTACCAAAAGTGGCTAGAACTGTCTTCACGAACGGTTTTCGCACGGTTTGTCGTACCGGAACCAAAACTCCGGAACGGACTAGAAACGAGCTAAACATGAGTTTTGGGGCAAACGGGATGACTTGGGTGTTAAGAAAAATTCAAATGCAACTCTTTTCGTACCAAAAGTGGCTAGAACTGTCTTCACGAACGGTTTTCGCACGGTTTGTCGTACCGAACCAAAACTCCAGAACGGACTAGAAACGAGCTAAACATGAGTTTTGGGGCAAACGGGATGACTTGGGTGTTAAGAAAAATTCAAATGCAACTCTTTTCGTACCAAAAGTGGCTAGAACTGTCTTCACGAACGGTTTTCGCACGGTTTGTCGTACCGGAACCAAAACTCCAGAACGGACTAGAAACGAGCTAAACATGAGTTTTGGGGCAAACGGGATGACTTGGGTGTTAAGAAAAATTCAAATGCAACTCTTTTCGTACCAAAAGTGGCTAGAACGTCTTCACGAACGGTTTTCACGGTTGTCGTACCGGAACCAAAACTCCGGAACGGACTAGAAACGAGCTAAACATGAGTTTTGGGGCAAACGGGATGACTTGGGTGTTAAGAAAATTCAAATGCAACTCTTTTCGTACCAAAAGTGGCTAGAACGGTCTTCACGAACGGTTTTCGCACTTTGTCGTACGGAACCAAAACTCCAGGAACGGACTAGAAACGAGCTAAACATGAGTTTTGGGGCAAACGGGATGACTTGGGTGTTAAGAAAAATTCAAATGCAACTCTTTTCGTACCAAAAGTGGCTAGAACGGTCTTCACGAACGGTTTTCGCACGGTTTGTCGTACCGGAACCAAAACTCCGGAACGGACTAGAAACGAGCTAAACATGAGTTTTGGGGCAAACGGGATGACTTGGGTGTTAAGAAAAATTCAAATGCAACTCTTTTCGTACCAAAAGTGGCTAGAACGGTCTTCACGAACGGTTTTCGCACGGTTTGTCGTACCGGAACCAAAACTCCAGAACGGACTAGAAACGAGCTAAACATGAGTTTTGGGGCAAACGGGATGACTTGGGTGTTAAGAAAAATTCAAATGCAACTCTTTTCGTACCAAAAGTGGCTAGAACTGTCTTCACGAACGGTTTTCGCACGGTTTGTCGTACCGGAACCAAAACTCCAGAACGGACTAGAAACGAGCTAAACATGAGTTTTGGGGCAAACGGGATGACTTGGGTGTTAAGAAAAATTCAAATGCAACTCTTTTCGTACCAAAAGTGGCTAGAACGGTCTTCACGAACGGTTTTCGCACGCTTTGTCGTACCGGAACCAAAACTCCAGAACGGACTAGAAACGAGCTAAACATGAGTTTTGGGGCAAACGGGATGACTTGGGTGTTAAGAAAAATTCAAATGCAACTCTTTTCGTACCAAAAGTGGCTAGAACGTCTTCACGAACGGTTTTCGCACGGTTTGTCGTACCGGAACCAAAACTCCAGAACGGACTAGAAACGAGCTAAACATGAGTTTTGGGGCAAACGGGATGACTTGGGTGTTAAGAAAAATTCAAATGCAACTCTTTTCGTACCAAAAGTGGCTAGAACGTCTTCACGAACGGTTTTCGCACGGTTTGTCGTACCGGAACCAAAACTCCAGAACGGACTAGAAACGAGCTAAACATGAGTTTTGGGGCAAACGGGATGACTTGGGTGTTAAGAAAAATTCAAATGCAACTCTTTTCGTACCAAAAGTGGCTAGAACGTCTTCACGAACGGTTTTCGCACGTTTGTCGTACCGGAACCAAAACTCCAGAACGGACTAGAAACGAGCTAAACATGAGTTTTGGGGCAAACGGGATGACTTGGGTGTTAAGAAAATTCAAATGCAACTCTTTTCGTACCAAAAGTGGCTAGAACGGTCTTCACGAACGGTTTTCGCACGGTTTGTCGTACGGAACCAAAACTCCAGAACGGACTAGAAACGAGCTAAACATGAGTTTTGGGGCAAACGGGATGACTTGGGTGTTAAGAAAATTCAAATGCAACTCTTTTCGTACCAAAAGTGGCTAGAACTGTCTTCACGAACGGTTTTCGCACGGTTTGTCGTACCGGAACCAAAACTCCAGAACGGACTAGAAACGAGCTAAACATGAGTTTTGGGGCAAACGGGATGACTTGGGTGTTAAGAAAAATTCAAATGCAACTCTTTTCGTACCAAAAGTGGCTAGAACTGTCTTCACGAACGGTTTTCGCACGGTTTGTCGTACCGGAACCAAAACTCCAGAACGGACTAGAAACGAGCTAAACATGAGTTTTGGGGCAAACGGGATGACTTGGGTGTTAAGAAAATTCAAATGCAACTCTTTTCGTACCAAAAGTGGCTAGAACTGTCTTCACGAACGGTTTTCGCACGGTTTGTCGTACCGGAACCAAAACTCCAGAACGGACTAGAAACGAGCTAAACATGAGTTTTGGGGCAAACGGGATGACTTGGGTGTTAAGAAAATTCAAATGCAACTCTTTTCGTACCAAAAGTGGCTAGAACTGTCTTCACGAACGGTTTTCGCACGGTTTGTCGTACGGAACCAAAACTCCAGAACGGACTAGAAACGAGCTAAACATGAGTTTTGGGGCAAACGGGATGACTTGGGTGTTAAGAAAATTCAAATGCAACTCTTTTCGTACCAAAAGTGGCTAGAACTGTCTTCACGAACGGTTTTAGCACTTTGTCGTACCGGAACCAAAACTCCAGAACGGACTAGAAACGAGCTAAACATGAGTTTTGGGGCAAACGGGATGACTTGGGTGTTAAGAAAAATTCAAATGCAACTCTTTTCGTACCAAAAGTGGCTAGAACTGTCTTCACGAACGGTTTTCGCACGGTTTGTCGTACCGAACCAAAACTCCAGAACGGACTAGAAACGAGCTAAACATGAGTTTTGGGGCAAACGGGATGACTTGGGTGTTAAGAAAATTCAAATGCAACTCTTTTCGTACCAAAAGTGGCTAGAACGGTCTTCACGAACGGTTTTCGCACGGTTTGTCGTACCGGAACCAAAACTCCAGAACGGACTAGAAACGAGCTAAACATGAGTTTTGGGGCAAACGGGATGACTTGGGTGTTAAGAAAAATTCAAATGCAACTCTTTTCGTACCAAAAGTGGCTAGAACTCTTCACGAACGGTTTTCACGGTTTGTCGTACCGGAACCAAAACTCCAGAACGGACTAGAAACGAGCTAAACATGAGTTTTGGGGCAAACGGGATGACTTGGGTGTTAAGAAAAATTCAAATGCAACTCTTTTCGTACCAAAAGTGGCTAGAACTGTCTTCACGAACGGTTTTCGCACGGTTTGTCGTACCGGAACCAAAACTCCAGAACGGACTAGAAACGAGCTAAACATGAGTTTTGGGGCAAACGGGATGACTTGGGTGTTAAGAAAAATTCAAATGCAACTCTTTTCGTACCAAAAGTGGCTAGAACGTCTTCACGAACGGTTTTCGCACGGTTTGTCGTACCGGAACCAAAACTCCGGAACGGACTAGAAACGAGCTAAACATGAGTTTTGGGGCAAACGGGATGACTTGGGTGTTAAGAAAAATTCAAATGCAACTCTTTTCGTACCAAAAGTGGCTAGAACGTCTTCACGAACGGTTTTCGCACGGTTTGTCGTACCGGAACCAAAACTCCAGAACGGACTAGAAACGAGCTAAACATGAGTTTTGGGGCAAACGGGATGACTTGGGTGTTAAGAAAAATTCAAATGCAACTCTTTTCGTACCAAAAGTGGCTAGAACGGTCTTCACGAACGGTTTTCGCACTTTGTCGTACCGAACCAAAACTCCAGAACGGACTAGAAACGAGCTAAACATGAGTTTTGGGGCAAACGGGATGACTTGGGTGTTAAGAAAAATTCAAATGCAACTCTTTTCGTACCAAAAGTGGCTAGAACGTCTTCACGAACGGTTTTCGCACGGTTTGTCGTACGGAACCAAAACTCCAGAACGGACTAGAAACGAGCTAAACATGAGTTTTGGGGCAAACGGGATGACTTGGGTGTTAAGAAAATTCAAATGCAACTCTTTTCGTACCAAAAGTGGCTAGAACTGTCTTCACGAACGGTTTTCGCACGGTTTGTCGTACCGGAACCAAAACTCCAGAACGGACTAGAAACGAGCTAAACATGAGTTTTGGGGCAAACGGGATGACTTGGGTGTTAAGAAAAATTCAAATGCAACTCTTTTCGTACCAAAAGTGGCTAGAACGTCTTCACGAACGGTTTTCGCACGGTTTGTCGTACCGGAACCAAAACTCCAGGAACGGACTAGAAACGAGCTAAACATGAGTTTTGGGGCAAACGGGATGACTTGGGTGTTAAGAAAATTCAAATGCAACTCTTTTCGTACCAAAAGTGGCTAGAACTCTTCACGAACGGTTTTCGCACGGTTTGTCGTACCGGAACCAAAACTCCAGAACGGACTAGAAACGAGCTAAACATGAGTTTTGGGGCAAACGGGATGACTTGGGTGTTAAGAAAAATTCAAATGCAACTCTTTTCGTACCAAAAGTGGCTAGAACTGTCTTCACGAACGGTTTTCGCACGGTTTGTCGTACCGGAACCAAAACTCCAGAACGGACTAGAAACGAGCTAAACATGAGTTTTGGGGCAAACGGGATGACTTGGGTGTTAAGAAAATTCAAATGCAACTCTTTTCGTACCAAAAGTGGCTAGAACGGTCTTCACGAACGGTTTTCGCACGCTTGTCGTACCGGAACCAAAACTCCAGAACGGACTAGAAACGAGCTAAACATGAGTTTTGGGGCAAACGGGATGACTTGGGTGTTAAGAAAATTCAAATGCAACTCTTTTCGTACCAAAAGTGGCTAGAACTGTCTTCACGAACGGTTTTCGCACGGTTTGTCGTACCGGAACCAAAACTCCAGGAACGGACTAGAAACGAGCTAAACATGAGTTTTGGGGCAAACGGGATGACTTGGGTGTTAAGAAAAATTCAAATGCAACTCTTTTCGTACCAAAAGTGGCTAGAACTGTCTTCACGAACGGTTTTCGCACGGTTTGTCGTACCGGAACCAAAACTCCAGAACGGACTAGAAACGAGCTAAACATGAGTTTTGGGGCAAACGGGATGACTTGGGTGTTAAGAAAATTCAAATGCAACTCTTTTCGTACCAAAAGTGGCTAGAACGGTCTTCACGAACGGTTTTCGCACTTTGTCGTACCGGAACCAAAACTCCAGAACGGACTAGAAACGAGCTAAACATGAGTTTTGGGGCAAACGGGATGACTTGGGTGTTAAGAAAAATTCAAATGCAACTCTTTTCGTACCAAAAGTGGCTAGAACTGTCTTCACGAACGGTTTTCGCACGGTTTGTCGTACGGAACCAAAACTCCAGGAACGGACTAGAAACGAGCTAAACATGAGTTTTGGGGCAAACGGGATGACTTGGGTGTTAAGAAAAATTCAAATGCAACTCTTTTCGTACCAAAAGTGGCTAGAACTCTTCACGAACGGTTTTCGCACGGTTTGTCGTACCGGAACCAAAACTCCAGAACGGACTAGAAACGAGCTAAACATGAGTTTTGGGGCAAACGGGATGACTTGGGTGTTAAGAAAAATTCAAATGCAACTCTTTTCGTACCAAAAGTGGCTAGAACTCTTCACGAACGGTTTTCGCACGTTTGTCGTACGGAACCAAAACTCCAGAACGGACTAGAAACGAGCTAAACATGAGTTTTGGGGCAAACGGGATGACTTGGGTGTTAAGAAAAATTCAAATGCAACTCTTTTCGTACCAAAAGTGGCTAGAACGTCTTCACGAACGGTTTTCGCACGGTTTGTCGTACCGGAACCAAAACTCCAGAACGGACTAGAAACGAGCTAAACATGAGTTTTGGGGCAAACGGGATGACTTGGGTGTTAAGAAAAATTCAAATGCAACTCTTTTCGTACCAAAAGTGGCTAGAACTGTCTTCACGAACGGTTTTCGCACGGTTTGTCGTACCGGAACCAAAACTCCAGAACGGACTAGAAACGAGCTAAACATGAGTTTTGGGGCAAACGGGATGACTTGGGTGTTAAGAAAAATTCAAATGCAACTCTTTTCGTACCAAAAGTGGCTAGAACTGTCTTCACGAACGGTTTTCGCACGGTTTGTCGTACCGAACCAAAACTCCAGGAACGGACTAGAAACGAGCTAAACATGAGTTTTGGGGCAAACGGGATGACTTGGGTGTTAAGAAAAATTCAAATGCAACTCTTTTCGTACCAAAAGTGGCTAGAACGGTCTTCACGAACGGTTTTCGCACGGTTTGTCGTACCGGAACCAAAACTCCAGAACGGACTAGAAACGAGCTAAACATGAGTTTTGGGGCAAACGGGATGACTTGGGTGTTAAGAAAAATTCAAATGCAACTCTTTTCGTACCAAAAGTGGCTAGAACTGTCTTCACGAACGGTTTTCGCACGGTTTGTCGTACCGGAACCAAAACTCCAGAACGGACTAGAAACGAGCTAAACATGAGTTTTGGGGCAAACGGGATGACTTGGGTGTTAAGAAAAATTCAAATGCAACTCTTTTCGTACCAAAAGTGGCTAGAACGTCTTCACGAACGGTTTTACTTTGTCGTACCGGAACCAAAACTCCGGAACGGACTAGAAACGAGCTAAACATGAGTTTTGGGGCAAACGGGATGACTTGGGTGTTAAGAAAAATTCAAATGCAACTCTTTTCGTACCAAAAGTGGCTAGAACTGTCTTCACGAACGGTTTTCGCACGGTTTGTCGTACCGGAACCAAAACTCCGGAACGGACTAGAAACGAGCTAAACATGAGTTTTGGGGCAAACGGGATGACTTGGGTGTTAAGAAAAATTCAAATGCAACTCTTTTCGTACCAAAAGTGGCTAGAACGGTCTTCACGAACGGTTTTCGCACGCTTGTCGTACCGAACCAAAACTCCAGAACGGACTAGAAACGAGCTAAACATGAGTTTTGGGGCAAACGGGATGACTTGGGTGTTAAGAAAAATTCAAATGCAACTCTTTTCGTACCAAAAGTGGCTAGAACGTCTTCACGAACGGTTTTCGCACGGTTTGTCGTACCGGAACCAAAACTCCAGAACGGACTAGAAACGAGCTAAACATGAGTTTTGGGGCAAACGGGATGACTTGGGTGTTAAGAAAAATTCAAATGCAACTCTTTTCGTACCAAAAGTGGCTAGAACTGTCTTCACGAACGGTTTTCGCACGGTTTGTCGTACCGGAACCAAAACTCCAGGAACGGACTAGAAACGAGCTAAACATGAGTTTTGGGGCAAACGGGATGACTTGGGTGTTAAGAAAAATTCAAATGCAACTCTTTTCGTACCAAAAGTGGCTAGAACGGTCTTCACGAACGGTTTTCACGGTTTGTCGTACCGGAACCAAAACTCCAGAACGGACTAGAAACGAGCTAAACATGAGTTTTGGGGCAAACGGGATGACTTGGGTGTTAAGAAAATTCAAATGCAACTCTTTTCGTACCAAAAGTGGCTAGAACGTCTTCACGAACGGTTTTCGCACGCTTTGTCGTACGGAACCAAAACTCCAGGAACGGACTAGAAACGAGCTAAACATGAGTTTTGGGGCAAACGGGATGACTTGGGTGTTAAGAAAAATTCAAATGCAACTCTTTTCGTACCAAAAGTGGCTAGAACGGTCTTCACGAACGGTTTTCGCACGGTTTGTCGTACCGGAACCAAAACTCCAGGAACGGACTAGAAACGAGCTAAACATGAGTTTTGGGGCAAACGGGATGACTTGGGTGTTAAGAAAATTCAAATGCAACTCTTTTCGTACCAAAAGTGGCTAGAACTGTCTTCACGAACGGTTTTCGCACGGTTTGTCGTACCGGAACCAAAACTCCAGAACGGACTAGAAACGAGCTAAACATGAGTTTTGGGGCAAACGGGATGACTTGGGTGTTAAGAAAAATTCAAATGCAACTCTTTTCGTACCAAAAGTGGCTAGAACTGTCTTCACGAACGGTTTTCGCACGGTTTGTCGTACCGGAACCAAAACTCCAGAACGGACTAGAAACGAGCTAAACATGAGTTTTGGGGCAAACGGGATGACTTGGGTGTTAAGAAAATTCAAATGCAACTCTTTTCGTACCAAAAGTGGCTAGAACTGTCTTCACGAACGGTTTTCGCACGGTTTGTCGTACCGGAACCAAAACTCCGGAACGGACTAGAAACGAGCTAAACATGAGTTTTGGGGCAAACGGGATGACTTGGGTGTTAAGAAAAATTCAAATGCAACTCTTTTCGTACCAAAAGTGGCTAGAACGTCTTCACGAACGGTTTTACGCTTTGTCGTACCGGAACCAAAACTCCAGAACGGACTAGAAACGAGCTAAACATGAGTTTTGGGGCAAACGGGATGACTTGGGTGTTAAGAAAATTCAAATGCAACTCTTTTCGTACCAAAAGTGGCTAGAACTGTCTTCACGAACGGTTTTCGCACGGTTTGTCGTACCGGAACCAAAACTCCAGAACGGACTAGAAACGAGCTAAACATGAGTTTTGGGGCAAACGGGATGACTTGGGTGTTAAGAAAAATTCAAATGCAACTCTTTTCGTACCAAAAGTGGCTAGAACTGTCTTCACGAACGGTTTTCGCACTTTGTCGTACCGGAACCAAAACTCCAGAACGGACTAGAAACGAGCTAAACATGAGTTTTGGGGCAAACGGGATGACTTGGGTGTTAAGAAAAATTCAAATGCAACTCTTTTCGTACCAAAAGTGGCTAGAACGGTCTTCACGAACGGTTTTCGCACGGTTTGTCGTACCGAACCAAAACTCCAGGAACGGACTAGAAACGAGCTAAACATGAGTTTTGGGGCAAACGGGATGACTTGGGTGTTAAGAAAAATTCAAATGCAACTCTTTTCGTACCAAAAGTGGCTAGAACTGTCTTCACGAACGGTTTTCGCACGGTTTGTCGTACCGGAACCAAAACTCCGGAACGGACTAGAAACGAGCTAAACATGAGTTTTGGGGCAAACGGGATGACTTGGGTGTTAAGAAAAATTCAAATGCAACTCTTTTCGTACCAAAAGTGGCTAGAACGTCTTCACGAACGGTTTTCGCACGGTTTGTCGTACCGGAACCAAAACTCCAGAACGGACTAGAAACGAGCTAAACATGAGTTTTGGGGCAAACGGGATGACTTGGGTGTTAAGAAAATTCAAATGCAACTCTTTTCGTACCAAAAGTGGCTAGAACTGTCTTCACGAACGGTTTTCGCACGGTTTGTCGTACCGGAACCAAAACTCCAGAACGGACTAGAAACGAGCTAAACATGAGTTTTGGGGCAAACGGGATGACTTGGGTGTTAAGAAAAATTCAAATGCAACTCTTTTCGTACCAAAAGTGGCTAGAACTGTCTTCACGAACGGTTTTCGCACGGTTTGTCGTACGGAACCAAAACTCCAGAACGGACTAGAAACGAGCTAAACATGAGTTTTGGGGCAAACGGGATGACTTGGGTGTTAAGAAAAATTCAAATGCAACTCTTTTCGTACCAAAAGTGGCTAGAACTGTCTTCACGAACGGTTTTCGCACGGTTTGTCGTACCGGAACCAAAACTCCAGAACGGACTAGAAACGAGCTAAACATGAGTTTTGGGGCAAACGGGATGACTTGGGTGTTAAGAAAAATTCAAATGCAACTCTTTTCGTACCAAAAGTGGCTAGAACTGTCTTCACGAACGGTTTTCGCACGGTTTGTCGTACCGGAACCAAAACTCCAGAACGGACTAGAAACGAGCTAAACATGAGTTTTGGGGCAAACGGGATGACTTGGGTGTTAAGAAAAATTCAAATGCAACTCTTTTCGTACCAAAAGTGGCTAGAACTGTCTTCACGAACGGTTTTCGCACGGTTTGTCGTACGGAACCAAAACTCCGGAACGGACTAGAAACGAGCTAAACATGAGTTTTGGGGCAAACGGGATGACTTGGGTGTTAAGAAAAATTCAAATGCAACTCTTTTCGTACCAAAAGTGGCTAGAACTGTCTTCACGAACGGTTTTCGCACGGTTTGTCGTACCGAACCAAAACTCCAGAACGGACTAGAAACGAGCTAAACATGAGTTTTGGGGCAAACGGGATGACTTGGGTGTTAAGAAAAATTCAAATGCAACTCTTTTCGTACCAAAAGTGGCTAGAACTGTCTTCACGAACGGTTTTCGCACGGTTTGTCGTACCGGAACCAAAACTCCAGAACGGACTAGAAACGAGCTAAACATGAGTTTTGGGGCAAACGGGATGACTTGGGTGTTAAGAAAAATTCAAATGCAACTCTTTTCGTACCAAAAGTGGCTAGAACTGTCTTCACGAACGGTTTTCGCACGGTTTGTCGTACCGGAACCAAAACTCCAGAACGGACTAGAAACGAGCTAAACATGAGTTTTGGGGCAAACGGGATGACTTGGGTGTTAAGAAAAACTCAAATGCAACTCTTTTCGTACCAAAAGTGGCTAGAACTGTCTTCACGAACGGTTTTCGCACGGTTTGTCGTACCGGAACCAAAACTCCAGGAACGGACTAGAAACGAGCTAAACATGAGTTTTGGGGCAAACGGGATGACTTGGGTGTTAAAAAAACTCGAATGCAACTCTTTTCGTACCAAAAGTGGCTAGAACGGTCTTCACGAACGGTTTTCGCACGGTTTGTCGTACCGGAACCAAAACTCCAGAACGGACTAGAAACGAGCTAAACATGAGTTTTGGGGCAAACGGGATGACTTGGGTGTTAAGAAAAATTCAAATGCAACTCTTTTCGTACCAAAAGTGGCTAGAACGTCTTCACGAACGGTTTTCGCACGCTTTGTCGTACCGGAACCAAAACTCCAGGAACGGACTAGAAACGAGCTAAACATGAGTTTTGGGGCAAACGGGATGACTTGGGTGTTAAGAAAAATTCAAATGCAACTCTTTTCGTACCAAAAGTGGCTAGAACTGTCTTCACGAACGGTTTTCGCACGGTTTGTCGTACCGGAACCAAAACTCCAGAACGGACTAGAAACGAGCTAAACATGAGTTTTGGGGCAAACGGGATGACTTGGGTGTTAAGAAAAATTCAAATGCAACTCTTTTCGTACCAAAAGTGGCTAGAACTGTCTTCACGAACGGTTTTCGCACGGTTTGTCGTACCGGAACCAAAACTCCAGAACGGACTAGAAACGAGCTAAACATGAGTTTTGGGGCAAACGGGATGACTTGGGTGTTAAGAAAAATTCAAATGCAACTCTTTTCGTACCAAAAGTGGCTAGAACTGTCTTCACGAACGGTTTTCGCTTTGTCGTACCGAACCAAAACTCCAGGAACGGACTAGAAACGAGCTAAACATGAGTTTTGGGGCAAACGGGATGACTTGGGTGTTAAGAAAAATTCAAATGCAACTCTTTTCGTACCAAAAGTGGCTAGAACGTCTTCACGAACGGTTTTCGCACGGTTTGTCGTACCGAACCAAAACTCCAGAACGGACTAGAAACGAGCTAAACATGAGTTTTGGGGCAAACGGGATGACTTGGGTGTTAAGAAAAATTCAAATGCAACTCTTTTCGTACCAAAAGTGGCTAGAACGTCTTCACGAACGGTTTTCGCTTTGTCGTACGGAACCAAAACTCCAGAACGGACTAGAAACGAGCTAAACATGAGTTTTGGGGCAAACGGGATGACTTGGGTGTTAAGAAAAATTCAAATGCAACTCTTTTCGTACCAAAAGTGGCTAGAACGTCTTCACGAACGGTTTTCGCACGGTTTGTCGTACGGAACCAAAACTCCGGAACGGACTAGAAACGAGCTAAACATGAGTTTTGGGGCAAACGGGATGACTTGGGTGTTAAGAAAAATTCAAATGCAACTCTTTTCGTACCAAAAGTGGCTAGAACGTCTTCACGAACGGTTTTCGCACGGTTTGTCGTACCGGAACCAAAACTCCAGAACGGACTAGAAACGAGCTAAACATGAGTTTTGGGGCAAACGGGATGACTTGGGTGTTAAGAAAATTCAAATGCAACTCTTTTCGTACCAAAAGTGGCTAGAACTGTCTTCACGAACGGTTTTCGCACGGTTTGTCGTACCGGAACCAAAACTCCAGAACGGACTAGAAACGAGCTAAACATGAGTTTTGGGGCAAACGGGATGACTTGGGTGTTAAGAAAATTCAAATGCAACTCTTTTCGTACCAAAAGTGGCTAGAACTGTCTTCACGAACGGTTTTTTTGTCGTACGGAACCAAAACTCCAGAACGGACTAGAAACGAGCTAAACATGAGTTTTGGGGCAAACGGGATGACTTGGGTGTTAAGAAAAATTCAAATGCAACTCTTTTCGTACCAAAAGTGGCTAGAACTGTCTTCACGAACGGTTTTCGCACGGTTTGTCGTACCGGAACCAAAACTCCAGGAACGGACTAGAAACGAGCTAAACATGAGTTTTGGGGCAAACGGGATGACTTGGGTGTTAAGAAAAATTCAAATGCAACTCTTTTCGTACCAAAAGTGGCTAGAACTGTCTTCACGAACGGTTTTCGCACGGTTTGTCGTACCGGAACCAAAACTCCAGAACGGACTAGAAACGAGCTAAACATGAGTTTTGGGGCAAACGGGATGACTTGGGTGTTAAGAAAAATTCAAATGCAACTCTTTTCGTACCAAAAGTGGCTAGAACTGTCTTCACGAACGGTTTTCGCACGCTTTGTCGTACGGAACCAAAACTCCAGAACGGACTAGAAACGAGCTAAACATGAGTTTTGGGGCAAACGGGATGACTTGGGTGTTAAGAAAAATTCAAATGCAACTCTTTTCGTACCAAAAGTGGCTAGAACGTCTTCACGAACGGTTTTCGCACGGTTTGTCGTACGGAACCAAAACTCCAGAACGGACTAGAAACGAGCTAAACATGAGTTTTGGGGCAAACGGGATGACTTGGGTGTTAAGAAAAATTCAAATGCAACTCTTTTCGTACCAAAAGTGGCTAGAACTGTCTTCACGAACGGTTTTCGCACGGTTTGTCGTACCGGAACCAAAACTCCAGAACGGACTAGAAACGAGCTAAACATGAGTTTTGGGGCAAACGGGATGACTTGGGTGTTAAGAAAAATTCAAATGCAACTCTTTTCGTACCAAAAGTGGCTAGAACTGTCTTCACGAACGGTTTTCGCACGGTTTGTCGTACGGAACCAAAACTCCAGAACGGACTAGAAACGAGCTAAACATGAGTTTTGGGGCAAACGGGATGACTTGGGTGTTAAGAAAAATTCAAATGCAACTCTTTTCGTACCAAAAGTGGCTAGAACTGTCTTCACGAACGGTTTTAACTTTGTCGTACCGGAACCAAAACTCCAGAACGGACTAGAAACGAGCTAAACATGAGTTTTGGGGCAAACGGGATGACTTGGGTGTTAAGAAAATTCAAATGCAACTCTTTTCGTACCAAAAGTGGCTAGAACTGTCTTCACGAACGGTTTTCGCTTTGTCGTACCGGAACCAAAACTCCAGAACGGACTAGAAACGAGCTAAACATGAGTTTTGGGGCAAACGGGATGACTTGGGTGTTAAGAAAAATTCAAATGCAACTCTTTTCGTACCAAAAGTGGCTAGAACTGTCTTCACGAACGGTTTTCGCACGGTTTGTCGTACCGGAACCAAAACTCCAGAACGGACTAGAAACGAGCTAAACATGAGTTTTGGGGCAAACGGGATGACTTGGGTGTTAAGAAAAATTCAAATGCAACTCTTTTCGTACCAAAAGTGGCTAGAACTGTCTTCACGAACGGTTTTCGCACGGTTTGTCGTACCGGAACCAAAACTCCAGAACGGACTAGAAACGAGCTAAACATGAGTTTTGGGGCAAACGGGATGACTTGGGTGTTAAGAAAAATTCAAATGCAACTCTTTTCGTACCAAAAGTGGCTAGAACTGTCTTCACGAACGGTTTTCGCACGGTTTGTCGTAACGGAACCAAAACTCCAGGAACGGACTAGAAACGAGCTAAACATGAGTTTTGGGGCAAACGGGATGACTTGGGTGTTAAGAAAAATTCAAATGCAACTCTTTTCGTACCAAAAGTGGCTAGAACTGTCTTCACGAACGGTTTTCGCACAGTTTGTCGTACCGGAACCAAAACTCCAGAACGGACTAGAAACGAGCTAAACATGAGTTTTGGGGCAAACGGGATGACTTGGGTGTTAAGAAAATTCAAATGCAACTCTTTTCGTACCAAAAGTGGCTAGAACGTCTTCACGAACGGTTTTCGCACGGTTTGTCGTACCGGAACCAAAACTCCAGAACGGACTAGAAACGAGCTAAACATGAGTTTTGGGGCAAACGGGATGACTTGGGTGTTAAGAAAAATTCAAATGCAACTCTTTTCGTACCAAAAGTGGCTAGAACGTCTTCACGAACGGTTTTCGCACGGTTTGTCGTACCGGAACCAAAACTCCAGAACGGACTAGAAACGAGCTAAACATGAGTTTTGGGGCAAACGGGATGACTTGGGTGTTAAGAAAAATTCAAATGCAACTCTTTTCGTACCAAAAGTGGCTAGAACGTCTTCACGAACGGTTTTCGCACGCTTTGTCGTACCGGAACCAAAACTCCAGGAACGGACTAGAAACGAGCTAAACATGAGTTTTGGGGCAAACGGGATGACTTGGGTGTTAAGAAAAATTCAAATGCAACTCTTTTCGTACCAAAAGTGGCTAGAACGTCTTCACGAACGGTTTTCGCACGGTTTGTCGTACGGAACCAAAACTCCAGAACGGACTAGAAACGAGCTAAACATGAGTTTTGGGGCAAACGGGATGACTTGGGTGTTAAGAAAATTCAAATGCAACTCTTTTCGTACCAAAAGTGGCTAGAACTGTCTTCACGAACGGTTTTCGCACGGTTTGTCGTACCGGAACCAAAACTCCAGGAACGGACTAGAAACGAGCTAAACATGAGTTTTGGGGCAAACGGGATGACTTGGGTGTTAAGAAAAATTCAAATGCAACTCTTTTCGTACCAAAAGTGGCTAGAACTGTCTTCACGAACGGTTTTCGCACGGTTTGTCGTACCGGAACCAAAACTCCAGAACGGACTAGAAACGAGCTAAACATGAGTTTTGGGGCAAACGGGATGACTTGGGTGTTAAGAAAATTCAAATGCAACTCTTTTCGTACCAAAAGTGGCTAGAACTGTCTTCACGAACGGTTTTCGCACGCTTTGTCGTACCGGAACCAAAACTCCAGAACGGACTAGAAACGAGCTAAACATGAGTTTTGGGGCAAACGGGATGACTTGGGTGTTAAGAAAATTCAAATGCAACTCTTTTCGTACCAAAAGTGGCTAGAACGTCTTCACGAACGGTTTTCGCACGGTTTGTCGTAACGGAACCAAAACTCCAGAACGGACTAGAAACGAGCTAAACATGAGTTTTGGGGCAAACGGGATGACTTGGGTGTTAAGAAAAATTCAAATGCAACTCTTTTCGTACCAAAAGTGGCTAGAACTGTCTTCACGAACGGTTTTCGCACGGTTTGTCGTACCGGAACCAAAACTCCAGAACGGACTAGAAACGAGCTAAACATGAGTTTTGGGGCAAACGGGATGACTTGGGTGTTAAGAAAATTCAAATGCAACTCTTTTCGTACCAAAAGTGGCTAGAACGGTCTTCACGAACGGTTTTCGCACTTTGTCGTACGGAACCAAAACTCCAGAACGGACTAGAAACGAGCTAAACATGAGTTTTGGGGCAAACGGGATGACTTGGGTGTTAAGAAAAATTCAAATGCAACTCTTTTCGTACCAAAAGTGGCTAGAACGGTCTTCACGAACGGTTTTCGCACGGTTTGTCGTACCGGAACCAAAACTCCAGAACGGACTAGAAACGAGCTAAACATGAGTTTTGGGGCAAACGGGATGACTTGGGTGTTAAGAAAAATTCAAATGCAACTCTTTTCGTACCAAAAGTGGCTAGAACTGTCTTCACGAACGGTTTTCGCACGGTTTGTCGTACCGGAACCAAAACTCCAGGAACGGACTAGAAACGAGCTAAACATGAGTTTTGGGGCAAACGGGATGACTTGGGTGTTAAGAAAAATTCAAATGCAACTCTTTTCGTACCAAAAGTGGCTAGAACGTCTTCACGAACGGTTTTCGCACGCTTTGTCGTACCGGAACCAAAACTCCAGAACGGACTAGAAACGAGCTAAACATGAGTTTTGGGGCAAACGGGATGACTTGGGTGTTAAGAAAAATTCAAATGCAACTCTTTTCGTACCAAAAGTGGCTAGAACGGTCTTCACGAACGGTTTTCGCACGGTTTGTCGTACCGAACCAAAACTCCAGAACGGACTAGAAACGAGCTAAACATGAGTTTTGGGGCAAACGGGATGACTTGGGTGTTAAGAAAAATTCAAATGCAACTCTTTTCGTACCAAAAGTGGCTAGAACTGTCTTCACGAACGGTTTTCGCACGGTTGTCGTACCGGAACCAAAACTCCAGGAACGGACTAGAAACGAGCTAAACATGAGTTTTGGGGCAAACGGGATGACTTGGGTGTTAAGAAAAATTCAAATGCAACTCTTTTCGTACCAAAAGTGGCTAGAACTGTCTTCACGAACGGTTTTCGCACGGTTTGTCGTACGGAACCAAAACTCCAGAACGGACTAGAAACGAGCTAAACATGAGTTTTGGGGCAAACGGGATGACTTGGGTGTTAAGAAAATTCAAATGCAACTCTTTTCGTACCAAAAGTGGCTAGAACTGTCTTCACGAACGGTTTTCGCACGGTTTGTCGTACCGGAACCAAAACTCCAGGAACGGACTAGAAACGAGCTAAACATGAGTTTTGGGGCAAACGGGATGACTTGGGTGTTAAGAAAATTCAAATGCAACTCTTTTCGTACCAAAAGTGGCTAGAACTGTCTTCACGAACGGTTTTCGCACTTTGTCGTACCGGAACCAAAACTCCAGAACGGACTAGAAACGAGCTAAACATGAGTTTTGGGGCAAACGGGATGACTTGGGTGTTAAGAAAATTCAAATGCAACTCTTTTCGTACCAAAAGTGGCTAGAACGGTCTTCACGAACGGTTTTCGCACTTTGTCGTACCGGAACCAAAACTCCAGAACGGACTAGAAACGAGCTAAACATGAGTTTTGGGGCAAACGGGATGACTTGGGTGTTAAGAAAAATTCAAATGCAACTCTTTTCGTACCAAAAGTGGCTAGAACTGTCTTCACGAACGGTTTTACGCTTTGTCGTACGGAACCAAAACTCCAGAACGGACTAGAAACGAGCTAAACATGAGTTTTGGGGCAAACGGGATGACTTGGGTGTTAAGAAAAATTCAAATGCAACTCTTTTCGTACCAAAAGTGGCTAGAACTGTCTTCACGAACGGTTTTCGCACGGTTTGTCGTACCGGAACCAAAACTCCAGAACGGACTAGAAACGAGCTAAACATGAGTTTTGGGGCAAACGGGATGACTTGGGTGTTAAGAAAAATTCAAATGCAACTCTTTTCGTACCAAAAGTGGCTAGAACTGTCTTCACGAACGGTTTTCGCACGGTTTGTCGTACCGGAACCAAAACTCCAGGAACGGACTAGAAACGAGCTAAACATGAGTTTTGGGGCAAACGGGATGACTTGGGTGTTAAGAAAAATTCAAATGCAACTCTTTTCGTACCAAAAGTGGCTAGAACGGTCTTCACGAACGGTTTTCGCACGGTTTGTCGTACGGAACCAAAACTCCAGAACGGACTAGAAACGAGCTAAACATGAGTTTTGGGGCAAACGGGATGACTTGGGTGTTAAGAAAAATTCAAATGCAACTCTTTTCGTACCAAAAGTGGCTAGAACTGTCTTCACGAACGGTTTTCGCACGGTTTGTCGTACCGGAACCAAAACTCCAGAACGGACTAGAAACGAGCTAAACATGAGTTTTGGGGCAAACGGGATGACTTGGGTGTTAAGAAAAATTCAAATGCAACTCTTTTCGTACCAAAAGTGGCTAGAACTGTCTTCACGAACGGTTTTCGCACGGTTTGTCGTACCGGAACCAAAACTCCAGAACGGACTAGAAACGAGCTAAACATGAGTTTTGGGGCAAACGGGATGACTTGGGTGTTAAGAAAATTCAAATGCAACTCTTTTCGTACCAAAAGTGGCTAGAACTGTCTTCACGAACGGTTTTCGCACTTTGTCGTACCGGAACCAAAACTCCAGAACGGACTAGAAACGAGCTAAACATGAGTTTTGGGGCAAACGGGATGACTTGGGTGTTAAGAAAAATTCAAATGCAACTCTTTTCGTACCAAAAGTGGCTAGAACTGTCTTCACGAACGGTTTTCGCACTTTGTCGTACGGAACCAAAACTCCAGAACGGACTAGAAACGAGCTAAACATGAGTTTTGGGGCAAACGGGATGACTTGGGTGTTAAGAAAAATTCAAATGCAACTCTTTTCGTACCAAAAGTGGCTAGAACTGTCTTCACGAACGGTTTTCGCACGGTTTGTCGTACGGAACCAAAACTCCAGAACGGACTAGAAACGAGCTAAACATGAGTTTTGGGGCAAACGGGATGACTTGGGTGTTAAGAAAAATTCAAATGCAACTCTTTTCGTACCAAAAGTGGCTAGAACGGTCTTCACGAACGGTTTTCGCACGGTTTGTCGTACGGAACCAAAACTCCAGAACGGACTAGAAACGAGCTAAACATGAGTTTTGGGGCAAACGGGATGACTTGGGTGTTAAGAAAAATTCAAATGCAACTCTTTTCGTACCAAAAGTGGCTAGAACTGTCTTCACGAACGGTTTTCGCACGGTTTGTCGTACCGAACCAAAACTCCAGAACGGACTAGAAACGAGCTAAACATGAGTTTTGGGGCAAACGGGATGACTTGGGTGTTAAGAAAAATTCAAATGCAACTCTTTTCGTACCAAAAGTGGCTAGAACTGTCTTCACGAACGGTTTTCGCACGGTTTGTCGTACCGGAACCAAAACTCCAGAACGGACTAGAAACGAGCTAAACATGAGTTTTGGGGCAAACGGGATGACTTGGGTGTTAAGAAAAATTCAAATGCAACTCTTTTCGTACCAAAAGTGGCTAGAACTCTTCACGAACGGTTTTCGCACGGTTTGTCGTACCGGAACCAAAACTCCAGAACGGACTAGAAACGAGCTAAACATGAGTTTTGGGGCAAACGGGATGACTTGGGTGTTAAGAAAAATTCAAATGCAACTCTTTTCGTACCAAAAGTGGCTAGAACTGTCTTCACGAACGGTTTTCGCACGGTTTGTCGTACCGGAACCAAAACTCCAGAACGGACTAGAAACGAGCTAAACATGAGTTTTGGGGCAAACGGGATGACTTGGGTGTTAAGAAAAATTCAAATGCAACTCTTTTCGTACCAAAAGTGGCTAGAACGTCTTCACGAACGGTTTTCGCACGGTTTGTCGTACCGGAACCAAAACTCCAGAACGGACTAGAAACGAGCTAAACATGAGTTTTGGGGCAAACGGGATGACTTGGGTGTTAAGAAAACGGAACCAAAACTCCGGGAACGGATTAGAAACGAGCTAAACATGAGTTTTGGGGCAAACGGGATGACTTGGGTGTTAAGAAAAACTCAAATGCAACTCTTTTCGTACCAAAAGTGGCTTGAACTGTCTTAACGAACGGTTTTCGCACGGTTTGTCGTAACGGAACCAAAACTCTAGGAACGGACTAGAAATGAGCTAAACATGAGTTTTGGGTCAAACGGGATGACTTGGGTGTTAAGAAAAACTCAAATGCAACTCTTTTCGTACCAAAAGTGGCTAGAACAGTCTTCACGAACGGTTTTAGCACGGTTTGTCGTAACAGAACCAAAACTCTGGGAACGGATTAGAAATGAGCTAAACATGAGTTTTGGGTCAAACGGGATGACTTGGGTGTTAAGAAAAACTCAAATGCAACTCTTTTCGTACCAAAAGTGGCTTGAAACGGTCTTAACGAACGGTTTTAGCACGGTTTGTCGTAACGGAACCAAAACTCTAGGAACGGATTAGAAACGAGCTAAACATGAGTTTTGGGGCAAACGGGATGACTTGGGTGTTAAGAAAAACTCAAATGCAACTCTTTTCGTACCAAAAGTGGCTTGAACTGTCTTAACGAACGGTTTTCGCACGGTTTGTCGTAACGGAACCAAAACTCCGGGAACGGATTAGAAACGAGCTAAACATGAGTTTTGGGGCAAACGGGATGACTTGGGTGTTAAGAAAAACTCAAATGCAACTCTTTTCGTACCAAAAGTGGCTAGAACAGTCTTAACGAACGGTTTTCGCACGGTTTGTCGTAACGGAACCAAAACTCCGGGAACGGATTAGAAATGAGCTAAACATGAGTTTTGGGGCAAACGGGATGACTTGGGTGTTAAGAAAAACTCAAATGCAACTCTTTTCGTACCAAAAGTGGCTAGAACTGTCTTAACGAACGGTTTTAGCACGGTTTGTCGTAACGGAACCAAAACTCTAGGAACGGATTAGAAATGAGCTAAACATGAGTTTTGGGTCAAACGGGATGACTTGGGTGTTAAGAAAAACTCAAATGCAACTCTTTTCGTACCAAAAGTGGCTTGAACTGTCTTAACGAACGGTTTTCGCACGGTTTGTCGTAACGGAACCAAAACTCCGGGAACGGATTAGAAACGAGCTAAACATGAGTTTTGGGGCAAACGGGATGACTTGGGTGTTAAGAAAAACTCAAATGCAACTCTTTTCGTACCAAAAGTGGCTAGAACTGTCTTAACGAACGGTTTTCGCACGGTTTGTCGTAACGGAACCAAAACTCTGGGAACGGATTAGAAATGAGCTAAACATGAGTTTTGGGGCAAACGGGATGACTTGGGTGTTAAGAAAAACTCAAATGCAACTCTTTTCGTACCAAAAGTGGCTTGAAACTGTCTTAACGAACGGTTTTAGCACGGTTTGTCGTAACGGAACCAAAACTCTAGGAACGGATTAGAAATGAGCTAAACATGAGTTTTGGGGCAAACGGGATGACTTGGGTGTTAAGAAAAACTCAAATGCAACTCTTTTCGTACCAAAAGTGGCTTGAACTGTCTTAACGAACGGTTTTCGCACGGTTTGTCGTAACGGAACCAAAACTCTAGGAACGGATTAGAAATGAGCTAAACATGAGTTTTGGGTCAAACGGGATGACTTGGGTGTTAAGAAAAACTCAAATGCAACTCTTTTCGTACCAAAAGTGGCTTGAACTGTCTTAACGAACGGTTTTCGCACGGTTTGTCGTAACGGAACCAAAACTCGGGAACGGATTAGAAATGAGCTAAACATGAGTTTTGGGTCAAACGGGATGACTTGGGTGTTAAGAAAAACTCAAATGCAACTCTTTTCGTACCAAAAGTGGCTTGAACTGTCTTAACGAACGGTTTTCGCACGGTTTGTCGTAACGGAACCAAAACTCTGGGAACGGATTAGAAACGAGCTAAACATGAGTTTTGGGGCAAACGGGATGACTTGGGTGTTAAGAAAAACTCAAATGCAACTCTTTTCGTACCAAAAGTGGCTTGAACTGTCTTAACGAACGGTTTTCGCACGGTTTGTCGTAACGGAACCAAAACTCTGGGAACGGATTAGAAACGAGCTAAACATGAGTTTTGGGGCAAACGGGATGACTTGGGTGTTAAGAAAAACTCAAATGCAACTCTTTTCGTACCAAAAGTGGCTAGAACTGTCTTAACGAACGGTTTTAGCACGGTTTGTCGTAACGGAACCAAAACTCTAGGAACGGATTAGAAATGAGCTAAACATGAGTTTTGGGGCAAACGGGATGACTTGGGTGTTAAGAAAAACTCAAATGCAACTCTTTTCGTACCAAAAGTGGCTTGAACTGTCTTAACGAACGGTTTTCGCACGGTTTGTCGTAACGGAACCAAAACTCTGGGAACGGATTAGAAACGAGCTAAACATGAGTTTTGGGGCAAACGGGATGACTTGGGTGTTAAGAAAAACTCAAATGCAACTCTTTTCGTACCAAAAGTGGCTTGAACTGTCTTAACGAACGGTTTTAGCACGGTTTGTCGTAACGGAACCAAAACTCGGGAACGGATTAGAAATGAGCTAAACATGAGTTTTGGGGCAAACGGGATGACTTGGGTGTTAAGAAAAACTCAAATGCAACTCTTTTCGTACCAAAAGTGGCTTGAACTGTCTTAACGAACGGTTTTAGCACGGTTTGTCGTAACGGAACCAAAACTCTGGGAACGGATTAGAAATGAGCTAAACATGAGTTTTGGGGCAAACGGGATGACTTGGGTGTTAAGAAAAACTCAAATGCAACTCTTTTCGTACCAAAAGTGGCTTGAACTGTCTTAACGAACGGTTTTCGCACGGTTTGTCGTAACGGAACCAAAACTCCGGGAACGGATTAGAAACGAGCTAAACATGAGTTTTGGGGCAAACGGGATGACTTGGGTGTTAAGAAAAACTCAAATGCAACTCTTTTCGTACCAAAAGTGGCTTAGAACTGTCTTAACGAACGGTTTTAGCACGGTTTGTCGTAACGGAACCAAAACTCTAGGAACGGACTAGAAATGAGCTAAACATGAGTTTTGGGTCAAACGGGATGACTTGGGTGTTAAGAAAAACTCAAATGCAACTCTTTTCGTACCAAAAGTGGCTTGAACTGTCTTAACGAACGGTTTTCGCACGGTTTGTCGTAACGGAACCAAAACTCTGGGAACGGATTAGAAACGAGCTAAACATGAGTTTTGGGTCAAACGGGATGACTTGGGTGTTAAGAAAAACTCAAATGCAACTCTTTTCGTACCAAAAGTGGCTTGAACTGTCTTAACGAACGGTTTTCGCACGGTTTGTCGTAACGGAACCAAAACTCTGGGAACGGATTAGAAACGAGCTAAACATGAGTTTTGGGGCAAACGGGATGACTTGGGTGTTAAGAAAAACTCAAATGCAACTCTTTTCGTACCAAAAGTGGCTTGAACTGTCTTAACGAACGGTTTTAGCACGGTTTGTCGTAACGGAACCAAAACTCGGGAACGGATTAGAAATGAGCTAAACATGAGTTTTGGGGCAAACGGGATGACTTGGGTGTTAAGAAAAACTCAAATGCAACTCTTTTCGTACCAAAAGTGGCTTGAACTGTCTTAACGAACGGTTTTTGCACGGTTTGTCGTAACGGAACCAAAACTCCGGGAACGGACTAGAAAGGAGCTAAACATGAGTTTTGGGGCAAACGGGATGACTTGGGTGTTAAGAAAAACTCAAATGCAACCCTTTTCGTACCAAAAGTGGCTAGAACTGTCTTAACGAACGGTTTTCGCACGGTTTGTCGTAACGGAACCAAAACTCTGGGAACGGATTAGAAACGAGCTAAACATGAGTTTTGGGTCAAACGGGATGACTTGGGTGTTAAGAAAAACTCAAATGCAACTCTTTTCGTACCAAAAGTGGCTTGAACTGTCTTAACGAAACGGTTTTAGCACGGTTTGTCGTAACGGAACCAAAACTCGGGAACGGATTAGAAATGAGCTAAACATGAGTTTTGGGGCAAACGGGATGACTTGGGTGTTAAGAAAAACTCAAATGCAACTCTTTTCGTACCAAAAGTGGCTTAGAACTGTCTTAACGAACGGTTTTAGCACGGTTTGTCGTAACGGAACCAAAACTCGGGAACGGATTAGAAATGAGCTAAACATGAGTTTTGGGGCAAACGGGATGACTTGGGTGTTAAGAAAAACTCAAATGCAACTCTTTTCGTACCAAAAGTGGCTTGAACTGTCTTAACGAACGGTTTTCGCACGGTTTTTGTCGTACCGGAACCAAAACTCTAGGAACGGACTAGAAACGAGCTAAACATGAGTTTTGGGGCAAACGGGATGACTTGGGTGTTAAGAAAAACTCAAATGCAACTCTTTTCGTACCAAAAGTGGCTAGAACTGTCTTAACGAACGGTTTTCGCACGGTTTGTCGTAACGGAACCAAAACTCTGGGAACGGATTAGAAACGAGCTAAACATGAGTTTTGGGGCAAACGGGATGACTTGGGTGTTAAGAAAAACTCAAATGCAACTCTTTTCGTACCAAAAGTGGCTTGAACTGTCTTAACGAACGGTTTTCGCACGGTTTGTCGTAACGGAACCAAAACTCTGGGAACGGATTAGAAATGAGCTAACCAAGAGTTTTGGGTCAAACGGGATGACTTGGGTGTTAAGAAAAACTCAAATGCAACTCTTTTCGTACCAAAAGTGGTGGCTTAACGAACGGTTTTAGCACGGTTTGTCTAACGGAACCAAAACTAGGAACGGACTAGAAATGAGCTAAACATGAGTTTTGGGGCAAACGGGATGACTTGGGTTTGCAACTCTTTTCGTACCAAAAGTGGCTTGAACGTCTTAACGAACGGTTTTAGCACGGTTTGTCGTAACGGAACCAAAACTCTTGGAACGGACTAGAAATGAGCTAAACATGAGTTTTGGGTCAAACGGGATGACTTGGGTGTTAAGAAAAACTCAAATGCAACTCTTTTCGTACCAAAAGTGGCTAGAACAGTCTTAACGAACGGTTTTAGCACGGTTTGTCGTAACGGAACCAAAACTCTAGGAACGGACTAGAAATGAGCTAAACAAGAGTTTTGGGTCAAACGGGATGACTTGGGTGTTAAGAAAAACTCAAATGCAACTCTTTTCGTACCAAAAGTGGCTTGAACTGTCTTAACGAACGGTTTTCGCACGGTTTGTCGTAACGGAACCAAAACTCGGGAACGGATTAGAAACGAGCTAAACATGAGTTTTGGGGCAAACGGGATGACTTGGGTGTTAAGAAAAACTCAAATGCAACTCTTTTCGTACCAAAAGTGGCTTGAACTGTCTTAACGAATGGTTTTCGCACGGTTTGTCGTAACGGAACCAAAACTCTGGGAACGGATTAGAAACGAGCTAAACATGAGTTTTGGGGCAAACGGGATGACTTGGGTGTTAAGAAAAACTCAAATGCAACTCTTTTCGTACCAAAAGTGGCTAGAACAGTCTTCACGAACGGTTTTAGCACGGTTTGTCGTAACGGAACCAAAACTCCAGGAACGGACTAGAAATGAGCTAAACATGAGTTTTGGGTCAAACGGGATGACTTGGGTGTTAAGAAAAACTCAAATGCAACTCTTTTCGTACCAAAAGTGGCTAGAACAGTCTTAACGAACGGTTTTAGCACGGTTTGTCGTAACGGAACCAAAACTCTAGGAACGGACTAGAAATGAGCTAAACATGAGTTTTGGGTCAAACGGGATGACTTGGGTGTTAAGAAAAACTCAAATGCAACTCTTTTCGTACCAAAAGTGGCTTGAACTGTCTTAACGAACGGTTTTCGCACGGTTTGTCGTAACGGAACCAAAACTCTGGGAACGGATTAGAAACGAGCTAAACATGAGTTTTGGGGCAAACGGGATGACTTGGGTGTTAAGAAAAACTCAAATGCAACTCTTTTCGTACCAAAAGTGGCTAGAACGGTCTTAACGAATGGTTTTCGCACGGTTTGTCGTAACGGAACCAAAACTCCGGGAACGGATTAGAAACAAGCTAAACATGAGTTTTGGGGCAAACGGGATGACTTGGGTGTTAAGAAAAACTCAAATGCAACTCTTTTCGTACCAAAAGTGGCTAGAACAGTCTTAACGAACGGTTTTAGCACGGTTTGTCGTAACGGAACCAAAACTCTAGGAACGGACTAGAAATGAGCTAAACAAGAGTTTTGGGTCAAACGGGATGACTTGGGTGTTAAGAAAAACTCAAATGCAACTCTTTTCGTACCAAAAGTGGCTTGAACTGTCTTAACGAACGGTTTTCGCACGGTTTGTCGTAACGGAACCAAAACTCTGGGAACGGATTAGAAACGAGCTAAACATGAGTTTTGGGGCAAACGGGATGACTTGGGTGTTAAGAAAAACTCAAATGCAACTCTTTTTGTACCAAAAGTGGCTTGAACTGTCTTAACGAACGGTTTTAGCACGGTTTGTCGTAACGGAACCAAAACTCCGGGAACGGATTAGAAACGAGCTAAACATGAGTTTTGGGGCAAACGGGATGACTTGGGTGTTAAGAAAAACTCAAATGCAACTCTTTTCGTACCAAAAGTGGCTAGAACAGTCTTCACGAACGGTTTTAGCACGGTTTGTCGTAACGGAACCAAAACTCTAGGAACGGACTAGAAATGAGCTAAACAAGAGTTTTGGGTCAAACGGGATGACTTGGGTGTTAAGAAAAACTCAAATGCAACTCTTTTCGTACCAAAAGTGGCTTGAACTGTCTTAACGAACGGTTTTCGCACGGTTTGTCGTAACGGAACCAAAACTCTGGGAACGGATTAGAAATGAGCTAAACATGAGTTTTGGGTCAAACGGGATGACTTGGGTGTTAAGAAAAACTCAAATGCAACTCTTTTCGTACCAAAAGTGGCTTGAACTGTCTTAACGAACGGTTTTCGCACGGTTTGTCGTAACGGAACCAAAACTCTGGGAACGGATTAGAAACGAGCTAAACATGAGTTTTGGGGCAAACGGGATGACTTGGGTGTTAAGAAAAACTCAAATGCAACTCTTTTCGTACCAAAAGTGGCTTGAACTGTCTTAACGAACGGTTTTAGCACGGTTTGTCGTAACGGAACCAAAACTCCGGGAACGGATTAGAAATGAGCTAAACATGAGTTTTGGGGCAAACGGGATGACTTGGGTGTTAAGAAAAACTCAAATGCAACTCTTTTCGTACCAAAAGTGGCTTGAACTGTCTTAACGAACGGTTTTTAGCACGGTTTGTCGTAACGGAACCAAAACTCTAGGAACGGATTAGAAATGAGCTAAACATGAGTTTTGGGTCAAACGGGATGACTTGGGTGTTAAGAAAAACTCAAATGCAACTCTTTTCGTACCAAAAGTGGCTTGAACTGTCTTAACGAACGAACGGTTTTAGCACGGTTTGTCGTAACGGAACCAAAACTCTAGGAACGGATTAGAAATGAGCTAAACATGAGTTTTGGGTCAAACGGGATGACTTGGGTGTTAAGAAAAACTCAAATGCAACTCTTTTCGTACCAAAAGTGGCTTGAACTGTCTTAACGAACGGTTTTAGCACGGTTTGTCGTAACGGAACCAAAACTCTAGGAACAGATTAGAAACGAGCTAAACATGAGTTTTGGGGCAAACGGCGATGACTTGGGTGTTAAGAAAAACTCAAATGCAACTCTTTTCGTACAAAAGTGGCTAGAACTTAACGAACGGTCTTAACGAATGGTTTTAGCACGGTTTGTCGTAACGGAACCAAAACTCGGGAACGGATTAGAAATGAGCTAAACATGAGTTTTGGGGCAAACGGGATGACTTGGGTGTTAAGAAAAACTCAAATGCAACTCTTTTCGTACCAAAAGTGGCTAGAACTGTCTTAACGAACGGTTTTAGCACGGTTTGTCGTAACGGAACCAAAACTCTGGGAACGGATTAGAAACGAGCTAAACATGAGTTTTGGGGCAAACGGGATGACTTGGGTGTTAAGAAAAACTCAAATGCAACTCTTTTCGTACCAAAAGTGGCTTGAACTGTCTTAACGAACGGTTTTAGCACGGTTTGTCGTAACGGAACCAAAACTCCGGGAACGGATTAGAAATGAGCTAAACATGAGTTTTGGGCAAACGGGATGACTTGGGTGTTAAGAAAAACTCAAATGCAACTCTTTTCGTACCAAAAGTGGCTTGAACTGTCTTAACGAACGGTTTTCGCACGGTTTGTCGTAACGGAACCAAAACTCGGGAACGGATTAGAAACGAGCTAAACATGAGTTTTGGGGCAAACGGGATGACTTGGGTGTTAAGAAAAACTCAAATGCAACTCTTTTGTACCAAAAGTGGCTAGAACAGTCTTCACGAACGGTTTTAGCACGGTTTGTCGTAACGGAACCAAAACTCCGGGAACGGATTAGAAACAAGCTAAACATGAGTTTTGGGGCAAACGGGATGACTTGGGTGTTAAGAAAAACTCAAATGCAACTCTTTTCGTACCAAAAGTGGCTAGAACAGTCTTCACGAACGGTTTTAGCACGGTTTGTCGTAACGGAACCAAAACTCTAGGAACGGACTAGAAATGAGCTAAACAAGAGTTTTGGGTCAAACGGGATGACTTGGGTGTTAAGAAAAACTCAAATGCAACTCTTTTCGTACCAAAAGTGGCTTGAACTGTCTTAACGAATGGTTTTCGCACGGTTTGTCGTAACGGAACCAAAACTCTGGGAACGGATTAGAAACAAGCTAAACATGAGTTTTGGGGCAAACGGGATGACTTGGGTGTTAAGAAAAACTCAAATGCAACTCTTTTCGTACCAAAAGTGGCTGAACTGTCTTAACGAATGGTTTTCGCACGGTTTGTCGTAACGGAACCAAAACTCGGGAACGGATTAGAAACAAGCTAAACATGAGTTTTGGGGCAAACGGGATGACTTGGGTGTTAAGAAAAACTCAAATGCAACTCTTTTTGTACCAAAAGTGGCTAGAACAGTCTTCACGAACGGTTTTAGCACGGTTTGTCGTAACGGAACCAAAACTCTAGGAACGGACTAGAAATGAGCTAAACAAGAGTTTTGGGTCAAACGGGATGACTTGGGTGTTAAGAAAAACTCAAATGCAACTCTTTTCGTACCAAAAGTGGCTTGAACTGTCTTAACGAACGGTTTTCGCACGGTTTGTCGTAACGGAACCAAAACTCGGGAACGGATTAGAAACGAGCTAAACATGAGTTTTGGGTCAAACGGGATGACTTGGGTGTTAAGAAAAACTCAAATGCAACTCTTTTCGTACCAAAAGTGGCTTGAACTGTCTTAACGAACGGTTTTCGCACGGTTTGTCGTAACGGAACCAAAACTCTAGGAACGGACTAGAAATGAGCTAAACATGAGTTTTGGGTCAAACGGGATGACTTGGGTGTTAAGAAAAACTCAAATGCAACTCTTTTCGTACCAAAAGTGGCTTGAACTGTCTTAACGAACGGTTTTCGCACGGTTTGTCGTAACGGAACCAAAACTCTGGGAACGGATTAGAAACGAGCTAAACATGAGTTTTGGGGCAAACGGGATGACTTGGGTGTTAAGAAAAACTCAAATGCAACTCTTTTCGTACCAAAAGTGGCTTGAACTGTCTTAACGAATGGTTTTCGCACGGTTTGTCGTAACGGAACCAAAACTCTGGGAACGGATTAGAAACGAGCTAAACATGAGTTTTGGGGCAAACGGGATGACTTGGGTGTTAAGAAAAACTCAAATGCAACTCTTTTCGTACCAAAAGTGGCTAGAACAGTCTTAACGAACGGTTTTAGCACGGTTTGTCGTAACGGAACCAAAACTCTAGGAACGGACTAGAAATGAGCTAAACAAGAGTTTTGGGTCAAACGGGATGACTTGGGTGTTAAGAAAAACTCAAATGCAACTCTTTTCGTACCAAAAGTGGCTAGAACAGTCTTCACGAACGGTTTTAGCACGGTTTGTCGTAACGGAACCAAAACTCTAGGAACGGACTAGAAATGAGCTAACCAAGAGTTTTGGGTCAAACGGGATGACTTGGGTGTTAAGAAAAACTCAAATGCAACTCTTTTCGTACCAAAAGTGGCTTGAACTGTCTTAACGAACGGTTTTCGCACGGTTTGTCGTAACGGAACCAAAACTCCGGGAACGGATTAGAAACAAGCTAAACATGAGTTTTGGGGCAAACGGGATGACTTGGGTGTTAAGAAAAACTCAAATGCAACTCTTTTCGTACCAAAAGTGGCTTCAACTGGCTTAACGAATGGTTTTCGCACGGTTTGTCGTAACGGAACCAAAACTCCGGGAACGGATTAGAAACAAGCTAAACATGAGTTTTGGGGCAAACGGGATGACTTGGGTGTTAAGAAAAACTCAAATGCAACTCTTTTTGTACCAAAAGTGGCTAGAACAGTCTTCACGAACGGTTTTAGCACGGTTTGTCGTAACGGAACCAAAACTCTAGGAACGGACTAGAAATGAGCTAAACAAGAGTTTTGGGTCAAACGGGATGACTTGGGTGTTAAGAAAAACTCAAATGCAACTCTTTTCGTACCAAAAGTACCAAAAGTGGCTTGAACTGTCTTAACGAACGGTTTTCGCACGGTTTGTCGTAACGGAACCAAAACTCTGGGAACGGATTAGAAACGAGCTAAACATGAGTTTTGGGTCAAACGGGATGACTTGGGTGTTAAGAAAAACTCAAATGCAACTCTTTTCGTACCAAAAGTGGCTTGAACTGTCTTAACGAACGGTTTTAGCACGGTTTGTCGTAACGGAACCAAAACTCTAGGAACGGATTAGAAATGAGCTAAACATGAGTTTTGGGGCAAACGGGATGACTTGGGTGTTAAGAAAAACTCAAATGCAACTCTTTTCGTACCAAAAGTGGCTAGAACTGTCTTAACGAACGGTTTTAGCACGGTTTGTCGTAACGGAACCAAAACTCTAGGAACGGATTAGAAATGAGCTAAACATGAGTTTTGGGGCAAACGGGATGACTTGGGTGTTAAGAAAAACTCAAATGCAACTCTTTTCGTACCAAAAGTGGCTTGAACTGTCTTCACGAACGGTTTTAGCACGGTTTGTCGTAACGGAACCAAAACTCCGGGAACGGATTAGAAACAAGCTAAACATGAGTTTTGGGGCAAACGGGATGACTTGGGTGTTAAGAAAAACTCAAATGCAACTCTTTTCGTACCAAAAGTGGCTTGAACTGTCTTAACGAACGGTTTTCGCACGGTTTGTCGTAACGGAACCAAAACTCTAGGAACGGACTAGAAATGAGCTAAACATGAGTTTTGGGTCAAACGGGATGACTTGGGTGTTAAGAAAAACTCAAATGCAACTCTTTTGTACCAAAAGTGGCTAGAACAGTCTTAACGAACGGTTTTAGCACGGTTTGTCGTAACGGAACCAAAACTCGGGAACGGATTAGAAATGAGCTAAACATGAGTTTTGGGGCAAACGGGATGACTTGGGTGTTAAGAAAAACTCAAATGCAACTCTTTTCGTACCAAAAGTGGCTAGAACTGTCTTAACGAACGGTTTTAGCACGGTTTGTCGTAACGGAACCAAAACTCTGGGAACGGATTAGAAACGAGCTAAACATGAGTTTTGGGTCAAACGGGATGACTTGGGTGTTAAGAAAAACTCAAATGCAACTCTTTTCGTACCAAAAGTGGCTTGAACTGTCTTAACGAACGGTTTTCGCACGGTTTGTCGTAACGGAACCAAAACTCTGGGAACGGATTAGAAACAAGCTAAACATGAGTTTTGGGGCAAACGGGATGACTTGGGTGTTAAGAAAAACTCAAATGCAACTCTTTTCGTACCAAAAGTGGCTTGAACTGTCTTAACGAACGGTTTTCGCACGGTTTGTCGTAACGGAACCAAAACTCTGGGAACGGATTAGAAACGAGCTAAACATGAGTTTTGGGGCAAACGGGATGACTTGGGTGTTAAGAAAAACTCAAATGCAACTCTTTTTGTACCAAAAGTGGCTTGAACAGTCTTCACGAACGGTTTTAGCACGGTTTGTCGTAACGGAACCAAAACTCCGGGAACGGATTAGAAACAAGCTAAACATGAGTTTTGGGGCAAACGGGATGACTTGGGTGTTAAGAAAAACTCAAATGCAACTCTTTTCGTACCAAAAGTGGCTAGAACAGTCTTAACGAACGGTTTTAGCACGGTTTGTCGTAACGGAACCAAAACTCTAGGAACGGACTAGAAATGAGCTAAACATGAGTTTTGGGTCAAACGGGATGACTTGGGTGTTAAGAAAAACTCAAATGCAACTCTTTTCGTACCAAAAGTGGCTAGAACTGTCTTAACGAACGGTTTTAGCACGGTTTGTCGTAACGGAACCAAAACTCTAGGAACGGACTAGAAATGAGCTAAACATGAGTTTTGGGTCAAACGGGATGACTTGGGTGTTAAGAAAAACTCAAATGCAACTCTTTTCGTACCAAAAGTGGCTTGAACGGTCTTAACGAACGGTTTTCGCACGGTTTGTCGTAACGGAACCAAAACTCTAGGAACGGATTAGAAACGAGCTAAACATGAGTTTTGGGGCAAACGGGATGACTTGGGTGTTAAGAAAAACTCAAATGCAACTCTTTTCGTACCAAAAGTGGCTAGAACAGTCTTAACGAACGGTTTTAGCACGGTTTGTCGTAACGGAACCAAAACTCTAGGAACGGACTAGAAATGAGCTAAACAAGAGTTTTGGGTCAAACGGGATGACTTGGGTGTTAAGAAAAACTCAAATGCAACTCTTTTCGTACCAAAAGTGGCTTGAACTGTCTTAACGAACGGTTTTCGCACGGTTTGTCGTAACGGAACCAAAACTCGGGAACGGATTAGAAACGAGCTAAACATGAGTTTTGGGGCAAACGGGATGACTTGGGTGTTAAGAAAAACTCAAATGCAACTCTTTTCGTACCAAAAGTGGCTTGAAACTGTCTTAACGAACGGTTTTCGCACGGTTTGTCGTAACGGAACCAAAACTCGGGAACGGATTAGAAACGAGCTAAACATGAGTTTTGGGGCAAACGGGATGACTTGGGTGTTAAGAAAAACTCAAATGCAACTCTTTTGTACCAAAAGTGGCTAGAACGAAGTCTTAACGAACGGTTTTAGCACGGTTTGTCGTAACGGAACCAAAACTCTAGGAACGGATTAGAAACAAGCTAAACATGAGTTTTGGGGCAAACGGGATGACTTGGGTGTTAAGAAAAACTCAAATGCAACTCTTTTCGTACCAAAAGTGGCTAGAACAGTCTTCACGAACGGTTTTAGCACGGTTTGTCGTAACGGAACCAAAACTCTAGGAACGGACTAGAAATGAGCTAAACAAGAGTTTTGGGTCAAACGGGATGACTTGGGTGTTAAGAAAAACTCAAATGCAACTCTTTTCGTACCAAAAGTGGCTTGAACTGTCTTAACGAACGGTTTTCGCACGGTTTGTCGTAACGGAACCAAAACTCTGGGAACGGATTAGAAACAAGCTAAACATGAGTTTTGGGGCAAACGGGATGACTTGGGTGTTAAGAAAAACTCAAATGCAACTCTTTTCGTACCAAAAGTGGCTTGAACTGTCTTAACGAATGGTTTTCGCACGGTTTGTCGTAACGGAACCAAAACTCTGGGAACGGATTAGAAACGAGCTAAACATGAGTTTTGGGGCAAACGGGATGACTTGGGTGTTAAGAAAAACTCAAATGCAACTCTTTTTGTACCAAAAGTGGCTAGAACAGTCTTCACGAACGGTTTTAGCACGGTTTGTCGTAACGGAACCAAAACTCTAGGAACGGACTAGAAATGAGCTAAACAAGAGTTTTGGGTCAAACGGGATGACTTGGGTGTTAAGAAAAACTCAAATGCAACTCTTTTCGTACCAAAAGTGGCTTGAACGGTCTTAACGAACGGTTTTCGCACGGTTTGTCGTAACGGAACCAAAACTCGGGAACGGACTAGAAACGAGCTAAACATGAGTTTTGGGTCAAACGGGATGACTTGGGTGTTAAGAAAAACTCAAATGCAACTCTTTTCGTACCAAAAGTGGCTTAGAACAGTCTTAACGAACGGTTTTCGCACGGTTTGTCGTAACGGAACCAAAACTCTAGGAACGGACTAGAAATGAGCTAAACAAGAGTTTTGGGTCAAACGGGATGACTTGGGTGTTAAGAAAAACTCAAATGCAACTCTTTTCGTACCAAAAGTGGCTTGAACTGTCTTAACGAACGGTTTTCGCACGGTTTGTCGTAACGGAACCAAAACTCTGGGAACGGATTAGAAACGAGCTAAACATGAGTTTTGGGGCAAACAGGATGACTTGGGTGTTAAGAAAAACTCAAATGCAACTCTTTTCGTACCAAAAGTGGCTTGAACTTTCTTAACGAATGGTTTTCGCACGGTTTGTCGTAACGGAACCAAAACTCTGGGAACGGATTAGAAACGAGCTAAACATGAGTTTTGGGGCAAACGGGATGACTTGGGTGTTAAGAAAAACTCAAATGCAACTCTTTTCGTACCAAAAGTGGCTAGAACAGTCTTTACGAACGGTTTTAGCACGGTTTGTCGTAACGGAACCAAAACTCTGGGAACGGACTAGAAATGAGCTAAACATGAGTTTTGGGTCAAACGGGATGACTTGGGTGTTAAGAAAAACTCAAATGCAACTCTTTTCGTACCAAAAGTGGCTAGAACAGTCTTAACGAACGGTTTACGCACGGTTTGTCGTAACGGAACCAAAACTCTAGAAACGGACTAGAAACGAGCTAACCAAGAGTTTTGGGGCAAACGGGATGACTTGGGTGTTAAGAAAAACTCAAATGCAACTCTTTTCGTACCAAAAGTGGCTTGAACTGTCTTAACGAACGGTTTTCGCACGGTTTGTCGTAACGGAACCAAAACTCCGGGAACGGATTAGAAACAAGCTAAACATGAGTTTTGGGGCAAACGGGATGACTTGGGTGTTAAGAAAAACTCAAATGCAACTCTTTTCGTACCAAAAGTGGCTAGAACTGTCTTAACGAACGGTTTTCGCACGGTTTGTCGTAACGGAACCAAAACTCCGGGAACGGATTAGAAACAAGCTAAACATGAGTTTTGGGGCAAACGGGATGACTTGGGTGTTAAGAAAAACTCAAATGCAACTCTTTTTGTACCAAAAGTGGCTAGAACAGTCTTAACGAACGGTTTTAGCACGGTTTGTCGTAACGGAACCAAAACTCTAGGAACGGACTAGAAATGAGCTAAACAAGAGTTTTGGGTCAAACGGGATGACTTGGGTGTTAAGAAAAACTCAAATGCAACTCTTTTCGTACCAAAAGTGGCTTGAACTGTCTTAACGAACGGTTTTCGCACGGTTTGTCGTAACGGAACCAAAACTCTGGGAACGGATTAGAAACGAGCTAAACATGAGTTTTGGGGCAAACGGGATGACTTGGGTGTTAAGAAAAACTCAAATGCAACTCTTTTTGTACCAAAAGTGGCTAGAACAGTCTTCACGAACGGTTTTAGCACGGTTTGTCGTAACGGAACCAAAACTCCGGGAACGGATTAGAAACAAGCTAAACATGAGTTTTGGGGCAAACGGGATGACTTGGGTGTTAAGAAAAACTCAAATGCAACTCTTTTCGTACCAAAAGTGGCTAGAACAGTCTTCACGAACGGTTTTAGCACGGTTTGTCGTAACGGAACCAAAACTCTAGGAACGGACTAGAAATGAGCTAACCAAGAGTTTTGGGTCAAACGGGATGACTTGGGTGTTAAGAAAAACTAAAATGCAACTCTTTTCGTACCAAAAGTGGCTTGAACTGTCTTAACGAACGGTTTTCGCACGGTTTGTCGTAACGGAACTAAAACTCTGGGAACGGATTAGAAACAAGCTAAACATGAGTTTTGGGGCAAACGGGATGACTTGGGTGTTAAGAAAAACTCAAATGCAACTCTTTTCGTACCAAAAGTGGCTTGAACTGTCTTAACGAACGGTTTTCGCACGGTTTGTCGTAACGGAACCAAAACTCTGGGAACGGATTAGAAACGAGCTAAACATGAGTTTTGGGGCAAACGGGATGACTTGGGTGTTAAGAAAAACTCAAATGCAACTCTTTTTGTACCAAAAGTGGCTAGAACAGTCTTCACGAACGGTTTTAGCACGGTTTGTCGTAACGGAACCAAAACTCTAGGAACGGATTAGAAACAAGCTAAACATGAGTTTTGGGGCAAACGGGATGACTTGGGTGTTAAGAAAAACTCAAATGCAACTCTTTTCGTACCAAAAGTGGCTAGAACAGTCTTAACGAACGGTTTTAGCACGGTTTGTCGTAACGGAACCAAAACTCTAGGAACGGACTAGAAATGAGCTAAACAAGAGTTTTGGGTCAAACGGGATGACTTGGGTGTTAAGAAAAACTCAAATGCAACTCTTTTCGTACCAAAAGTGGCTTGAACTGTCTTAACGAACGGTTTTCGCACGGTTTGTCGTAACGGAACCAAAACTCGGGAACGGATTAGAAACAAGCTAAACATGAGTTTTGGGGCAAACGGGATGACTTGGGTGTTAAGAAAAACTCAAATGCAACTCTTTTCGTACCAAAAGTGGCTTAGAACAGTCTTAACGAACGGTTTTAGCACGGTTTGTCGTAACGGAACCAAAACTCGGGAACGGATTAGAAACAAGCTAAACATGAGTTTTGGGGCAAACGGGATGACTTGGGGGTTAAGAAAAACTCAAATGCAACTCTTTTCGTACCAAAAGTGGCTAGAACAGTCTTCACGAACGGTTTTTAGCACGGTTTGTCGTAACGGAACTAAAACTCTAGGAACGGACTAGAAATGAGCTAAACATGAGTTTTGGGTCAAACGGGATGACTTGGGTGTTAAGAAAAACTCAAATGCAACTCTTTTCGTACCAAAAGTGGCTGAACTGTCTTAACGAACGGTTTTCGCACGGTTTGTCGTAACGGAACCAAAACTCTAGGAACGGACTAGAAACGAGCTAAACATGAGTTTTGGGTCAAACGGGATGACTTGGGTGTTAAGAAAAACTCAAATGCAACTCTTTTCGTACCAAAAGTGGCTAGAACAGTCTTAACGAACGGTTTTCGCACGGTTTGTCGTAACGGAACCAAAACTCTAGGAACGGATTAGAAATGAGCTAAACATGAGTTTTGGGTCAAACGGGATGACTTGGGTGTTAAGAAAAACTCAAATGCAACTCTTTCGTACCAAAAGTGGCTTGAACTGTCTTCACGAACGGTTTTCGCACGGTTTGTCGTAACGGAACCAAAACTCGGGAACGGATTAGAAACGAGCTAAACATGAGTTTTGGGGCAAACGGGATGACTTGGGTGTTAAGAAAAACTCAAATGCAACTCTTTTCGTACCAAAAGTGGCTTGAACTGTCTTAACGAACGGTTTTCGCACGGTTTGTCGTAACGGAACCAAAACTCCGGGAACGGATTAGAAACGAGCTAAACATGAGTTTTGGGGCAAACGGGATGACTTGGGTGTTAAGAAAAACTCAAATGCAACTCTTTTCGTACCAAAAGTGGCTTGAACTGTCTTAACGAACGGTTTTAGCACGGTTTGTCGTAACGGAACCAAAACTCGGGAACGGATTAGAAACGAGCTAAACATGAGTTTTGGGGCAAACGGGATGACTTGGGTGTTAAGAAAAACTCAAATGCAACTCTTTTCGTACCAAAAGTGGCTAGAACAGTCTTAACGAACGGTTTTAGCACGGTTTGTCGTAACGGAACCAAAACTCTAGGAACGGACTAGAAACGAGCTAAACATGAGTTTTGGGTCAAACGGGATGACTTGGGTGTTAAGAAAAACTCAAATGCAACTCTTTTCGTACCAAAAGTGGCTAGAACAGTCTTCACGAACGGTTTTAGCACGGTTTGTCGTAACGGAACCAAAACTCTAGGAACGGACTAGAAATGAGCTAAACATGAGTTTTGGGGCAAACGGGATGACTTGGGTGTTAAGAAAAACTCAAATGCAACTCTTTTCGTACCAAAAGTGGCTTGAACTGTCTTAACGAACGGTTTTCGCACGGTTTGTCGTAACGGAACCAAAACTCCGGGAACGGATTAGAAACGAGCTAAACATGAGTTTTGGGGCAAACGGGATGACTTGGGTGTTAAGAAAAACTCAAATGCAACTCTTTTCGTACCAAAAGTGGCTTGAACTGTCTTAACGAACGGTTTTCGCACGGTTTGTCGTAACGGAACCAAAACTCCGGGAACGGATTAGAAACAAGCTAAACATGAGTTTTGGGGCAAACGGGATGACTTGGGTGTTAAGAAAAACTCAAATGCAACTCTTTTCGTACCAAAAGTGGCTAGAACAGTCTTCACGAACGGTTTTAGCACGGTTTGTCGTAACGGAACCAAAACTCTAGGAACGGACTAGAAATGAGCTAAACAAGAGTTTTGGGTCAAACGGGATGACTTGGGTGTTAAGAAAAACTCAAATGCAACTCTTTTCGTACCAAAAGTGGCTTGAACTGTCTTAACGAACGGTTTTCGCACGGTTTGTCGTAACGGAACCAAAACTCTGGGAACTGATTAGAAACGAGCTAAACATGAGTTTTGGGGCAAACGGGATGACTTGGGTGTTAAGAAAAACTCAAATGCAACTCTTTTTGTACCAAAAGTGGCTTGAACTGTCTTAACGAACGGTTTTCGCACGGTTTGTCGTAACGGAACCAAAACTCCGGGAACGGATTAGAAACGAGCTAAACATGAGTTTTGGGGCAAACGGGATGACTTGGGTGTTAAGAAAAACTCAAATGCAACTCTTTTCGTACCAAAAGTGGCTAGAACAGTCTTCACGAACGGTTTTAGCACGGTTTGTCGTAACGGAACCAAAACTCTAGGAACGGACTAGAAATGAGCTAAACAAGAGTTTTGGGTCAAACGGGATGACTTGGGTGTTAAGAAAAACTCAAATGCAACTCTTTTCGTACCAAAAGTGGCTTGAACTGTCTTAACGAACGGTTTTCGCACGGTTTGTCGTAACGGAACCAAAACTCCGGGAACGGATTAGAAACGAGCTAAACATGAGTTTTGGGGCAAACGGGATGACTTGGGTGTTAAGAAAAACTCAAATGCAACTCTTTTCGTACCAAAAGTGGCTTGAACTGTCTTAACGAATGGTTTTCGCACGGTTTGTCGTAACGGAACCAAAACTCTGGGAACGGATTAGAAACGAGCTAAACATGAGTTTTGGGGCAAACGGGATGACTTGGGTGTTAAGAAAAACTCAAATGCAACTCTTTTTGTACCAAAAGTGGCTAGAACTGTCTTCACGAACGGTTTTAGCACGGTTTGTCGTAACGGAACTAAAACTCTGGGAACGGATTAGAAATGAGCTAAACATGAGTTTTGGGGCAAACGGGATGACTTGGGTGTTAAGAAAAACTCAAATGCAACTCTTTTCGTACCAAAAGTGGCTAGAACAGTCTTAACGAACGGTTTTCGCACGGTTTGTCGTAACGGAACCAAAACTCTGGGAACGGATTAGAAACAAGCTAAACATGAGTTTTGGGGCAAACGGGATGACTTGGGTGTTAAGAAAAACTCAAATGCAACTCTTTTCGTACCAAAAGTGGCTAGAACAGTCTTCACGAACGGTTTTAGCACGGTTTGTCGTAACGGAACCAAAACTCTAGGAACGGACTAGAAATGAGCTAAACAAGAGTTTTGGGTCAAACGGGATGACTTGGGTGTTAAGAAAAACTCAAATGCAACTCTTTTCGTACCAAAAGTGGCTTGAACTGTCTTAACGAACGGTTTTCGCACGGTTTGTCGTAACGGAACCAAAACTCGGGAACGGATTAGAAACGAGCTAAACATGAGTTTTGGGGCAAACGGGATGACTTGGGTGTTAAGAAAAACTCAAATGCAACTCTTTTCGTACCAAAAGTGGCTTGAACTGTCTTAACGAACGGTTTTCGCACGGTTTGTCGTAACGGAACCAAAACTCTGGGAACAGATTAGAAACGAGCTAAACATGAGTTTTGGGGCAAACGGGATGACTTGGGTGTTAAGAAAAACTCAAATGCAACTCTTTTTGTACCAAAAGTGGCTAGAACTGTCTTCACGAACGGTTTTAGCACGGTTTGTCGTAACGGAACCAAAACTCTGGGAACGGATTAGAAACAAGCTAAACATGAGTTTTGGGGCAAACGGGATGACTTGGGTGTTAAGAAAAACTCAAATGCAACTCTTTTCGTACCAAAAGTGGCTAGAACAGTCTTAACGAACGGTTTTAGCACGGTTTGTCGTAACGGAACCAAAACTCTAGGAACGGACTAGAAATGAGCTAAACAAGAGTTTTGGGTCAAACGGGATGACTTGGGTGTTAAGAAAAACTCAAATGCAACTCTTTTCGTACCAAAAGTGGCTTGAACTGTCTTAACGAACGGTTTTAGCACGGTTTGTCGTAACGGAACCAAAACTCGGGAACGGATTAGAAACGAGCTAAACATGAGTTTTGGGGCAAACGGGATGACTTGGGTGTTAAGAAAAACTCAAATGCAACTCTTTTCGTACCAAAAGTGGCTAGAACAGTCTTCACGAACGGTTTTAGCACGGTTTGTCGTAACGGAACCAAAACTCTAGGAACGGATTAGAAATGAGCTAAACATGAGTTTTGGGGCAAACGGGATGACTTGGGTGTTAAGAAAAACTCAAATGCAACTCTTTTCGTACCAAAAGTGGCTTGAACTGTCTTAACGAACGGTTTTCGCACGGTTTGTCGTAACGGAACCAAAACTCTGGGAACGGATTAGAAACGAGCTAAACATGAGTTTTGGGGCAAACGGGATGACTTGGGTGTTAAGAAAAACTCAAATGCAACTCTTTTCGTACCAAAAGTGGCTAGAACTGTCTTAACGAACGGTTTTAGCACGGTTTGTCGTAACGGAACCAAAACTCTGGGAACGGATTAGAAACAAGCTAAACATGAGTTTTGGGGCAAACGGGATGACTTGGGTGTTAAGAAAAACTCAAATGCAACTCTTTTCGTACCAAAAGTGGCTAGAACAGTCTTAACGAACGGTTTAGCACGGTTTGTCGTAACGGAACCAAAACTCTAGGAACGGACTAGAAATGAGCTAAACAAGAGTTTTGGGTCAAACGGGATGACTTGGGTGTTAAGAAAAACTCAAATGCAACTCTTTTCGTACCAAAAGTGGCTTGAACTGTCTTAACGAACGGTTTTCGCACGGTTTGTCGTAACGGAACCAAAACTCTGGGAACGGATTAGAAACAAGCTAAACATGAGTTTTGGGGCAAACGGGATGACTTGGGTGTTAAGAAAAACTCAAATGCAACTCTTTTCGTACCAAAAGTGGCTTGAACTGTCTTAACGAACGGTTTTAGCACGGTTTGTCGTAACGGAACCAAAACTCTGGGAACGGATTAGAAACAAGCTAAACATGAGTTTTGGGGCAAACGGGATGACTTGGGTGTTAAGAAAAACTCAAATGCAACTCTTTTCGTACCAAAAGTGGCTAGAACAGTCTTCACGAACGGTTTTAGCACGGTTTGTCGTAACGGAACCAAAACTCTAGGAACGGACTAGAAATGAGCTAAACAAGAGTTTTGGGTCAAACGGGATGACTTGGGTGTTAAGAAAAACTCAAATGCAACTCTTTTCGTACCAAAAGTGGCTTGAACTGTCTTAACGAACGGTTTTCGCACGGTTTGTCGTAACGGAACCAAAACTCTGGGAACGGATTAGAAACGAGCTAAACATGAGTTTTGGGGCAAACGGGATGACTTGGGTGTTAAGAAAAACTCAAATGCAACTCTTTTCGTACCAAAAGTGGCTTGAACTGTCTTAACGAACGGTTTTCGCACGGTTTGTCGTAACGGAACCAAAACTCTAGGAACGGATTAGAAACAAGCTAAACATGAGTTTTGGGGCAAACGGGATGACTTGGGTGTTAAGAAAAACTCAAATGCAACTCTTTTCGTACCAAAAGTGGCTAGAACAGTCTTCACGAACGGTTTTAGCACGGTTTGTCGTAACGGAACCAAAACTCTGGGAACGGATTAGAAATGAGCTAAACATGAGTTTTGGGGCAAACGGGATGACTTGGGTGTTAAGAAAAACTCAAATGCAACTCTTTTCGTACCAAAAGTGGCTTGAACTGTCTTAACGAACGGTTTTAGCACGGTTTGTCGTAACGGAACCAAAACTCTAGGAACGGACTAGAAACGAGCTAAACATGAGTTTTGGGTCAAACGGGATGACTTGGGTGTTAAGAAAAACTCAAATGCAACTCTTTTCGTACCAAAAGTGGCTTGAAACGGTCTTAACGAACGGTTTTAGCACGGTTTGTCGTAACGGAACCAAAACTCTAGGAACGGATTAGAAATGAGCTAAACATGAGTTTTGGGGCAAACGGGATGACTTGGGTGTTAAGAAAAACTCAAATGCAACTCTTTTCGTACCAAAAGTGGCTTGAACTGTCTTAACGAACGGTTTTAGCACGGTTTGTCGTAACGGAACCAAAACTCTAGGAACGGATTAGAAACAAGCTAAACATGAGTTTTGGGGCAAACGGGATGACTTGGGTGTTAAGAAAAACTCAAATGCAACTCTTTTCGTACCAAAAGTGGCTTGAACTGTCTTAACGAACGGTTTTCGCACGGTTTGTCGTAACGGAACCAAAACTCCGGGAACGGATTAGAAACGAGCTAAACATGAGTTTTGGGGCAAACGGGATGACTTGGGTGTTAAGAAAAACTCAAATGCAACTCTTTTTGTACCAAAAGTGGCTTGAACTGTCTTAACGAACGGTTTTAGCACGGTTTGTCGTAACGGAACCAAAACTCTAGGAACGGACTAGAAATGAGCTAAACATGAGTTTTGGGTCAAACGGGATGACTTGGGTGTTAAGAAAAACTCAAATGCAACTCTTTTCGTACCAAAAGTGGCTTGAAACTGTCTTAACGAACGGTTTTCGCACGGTTTGTCGTAACGGAACCAAAACTCGGGAACGGATTAGAAATGAGCTAAACATGAGTTTTGGGTCAAACGGGATGACTTGGGTGTTAAGAAAAACTCAAATGCAACTCTTTTCGTACCAAAAGTGGCTTGAACTGTCTTAACGAACGGTTTTCGCACGGTTTGTCGTAACGGAACCAAAACTCTGGGAACGGATTAGAAATGAGCTAAACATGAGTTTTGGGTCAAACGGGATGACTTGGGTGTTAAGAAAAACTCAAATGCAACTCTTTTCGTACCAAAAGTGGCTTGAACTGTCTTAACGAACGGTTTTCGCACGGTTTGTCGTAACGGAACCAAAACTCTAGGAACGGATTAGAAATGAGCTAAACATGAGTTTTGGGGCAAACGGGATGACTTGGGTGTTAAGAAAAACTCAAATGCAACTCTTTTCGTACCAAAAGTGGCTTGAACTGTCTTAACGAACGGTTTTAGCACGGTTTGTCGTAACGGAACCAAAACTCTAGGAACGGATTAGAAACGAGCTAAACATGAGTTTTGGGGCAAACGGGATGACTTGGGTGTTAAGAAAAACTCAAATGCAACTCTTTTCGTACCAAAAGTGGCTTGAACAGTCTTAACGAACGGTTTTCGCACGGTTTTTGTCGTAACGGAACCAAAACTCTAGGAACGGATTAGAAACGAGCTAAACATGAGTTTTGGGGCAAACGGGATGACTTGGGTGTTAAGAAAAACTCAAATGCAACTCTTTTCGTACCAAAAGTGGCTTGAACTGTCTTAACGAACGGTTTTAGCACGCACGGTTTGTCGTAACGGAACCAAAACTCTAGGAACGGATTAGAAATGAGCTAAACATGAGTTTTGGGGCAAACGGGATGACTTGGGTGTTAAGAAAAACTCAAATGCAACTCTTTTCGTACCAAAAGTGGCTTGAACTGTCTTAACGAACGGTTTTCGCACGGTTTGTCGTAACGGAACCAAAACTCTAGGAACGGATTAGAAATGAGCTAAACATGAGTTTTGGGTCAAACGGGATGACTTGGGTGTTAAGAAAAACTCAAATGCAACTCTTTTCGTACCAAAAGTGGCTTGAACTGTCTTAACGAACGGTTTTCGCACGGTTTGTCGTAACGGAACCAAAACTCGGGAACGGATTAGAAACAAGCTAAACATGAGTTTTGGGGCAAACGGGATGACTTGGGTGTTAAGAAAAACTCAAATGCAACTCTTTTCGTACCAAAAGTGGCTAGAACAGTCTTCACGAACGGTTTTAGCACGGTTTGTCGTAACGGAACCAAAACTCTAGGAACGGATTAGAAATGAGCTAAACATGAGTTTTGGGGCAAACGGGATGACTTGGGTGTTAAGAAAAACTCAAATGCAACTCTTTTCGTACCAAAAGTGGCTTGAACTGTCTTAACGAACGGTTTTCGCACGGTTTTTGTCGTAACGGAACCAAAACTCGGGAACGGATTAGAAACGAGCTAAACATGAGTTTTGGGGCAAACGGGATGACTTGGGTGTTAAGAAAAACTCAAATGCAACTCTTTTCGTACCAAAAGTGGCTAGAACTGTCTTAACGAACGGTTTTCGCACGGTTTGTCGTAACGGAACCAAAACTCTAGGAACGATTAGAAACGAGCTAAACATGAGTTTTGGGGCAAACGGGATGACTTGGGTGTTAAGAAAAACTCAAATGCAACTCTTTTCGTACCAAAAGTGGCTAGAACTGTCTTAACGAACGGTTTTAGCACGGTTTGTCGTAACGGAACCAAAACTCTAGGAACGGACTAGAAATGAGCTAAACATGAGTTTTGGGTCAAACGGGATGACTTGGGTGTTAAGAAAAACTCAAATGCAACTCTTTTCGTACCAAAAGTGGCTTGAACTGTCTTAACGAACGGTTTTCGCACCGTTTGTCGTAACGGAACCAAAACTCCGGGAACGGATTAGAAACAAGCTAAACATGAGTTTTGGGGCAAACGGGATGACTTGGGTGTTAAGAAAAACTCAAATGCAACTCTTTTCGTACCAAAAGTGGCTTGAACTGTCTTAACGAACGGTTTTCGCACGGTTTGTCGTAACGGAACCAAAACTCTGGGAACGGATTAGAAACGAGCTAAACATGAGTTTTGGGGCAAACGGGATGACTTGGGTGTTAAGAAAAACTCAAATGCAACTCTTTTCGTACCAAAAGTGGCTTGAACTGTCTTAACGAACGGTTTTCGCACGGTTTGTCGTAACGGAACCAAAACTCTGGGAACGGATTAGAAACGAGCTAAACATGAGTTTTGGGGCAAACGGGATGACTTGGGTGTTAAGAAAAACTCAAATGCAACTCTTTTCGTACCAAAAGTGGTGGCTTAGAACACGGTTTGTCTAACGAACGGTTTTAGCACGGTTTGTCGTAACGGAACCAAAACTCTAGGAACGGACTAGAAATGAGCTAAACAAGAGTTTTGGGTCAAACGGGATGACTTGGGTGTTAAGAAAAACTCAAATGCAACTCTTTTCGTACCAAAAGTGGCTTGAACTGTCTTAACGAACGGTTTTCGCACGGTTTGTCGTAACGGAACCAAAACTCGGGAACGGATTAGAAACGAGCTAAACATGAGTTTTGGGGCAAACGGGATGACTTGGGTGTTAAGAAAAACTCAAATGCAACTCTTTTCGTACCAAAAGTGGCTTGAACTGTCTTAACGAACGGTTTTCGCACGGTTTGTCGTAACGGAACCAAAACTCGGGAACGGATTAGAAACAAGCTAAACATGAGTTTTGGGGCAAACGGGATGACTTGGGTGTTAAGAAAAACTCAAATGCAACTCTTTTCGTACCAAAAGTGGCTAGAACAGTCTTAACGAACGGTTTTAGCACGGTTTGTCGTAACGGAACCAAAACTCTAGGAACGGACTAGAAATGAGCTAAACATGAGTTTTGGGGTCAAACGGGATGACTTGGGTGTTAAGAAAAACTCAAATGCAACTCTTTTCGTACCAAAAGTGGCTAGAACTGTCTTAACGAACGGTTTTAGCACGGTTTGTCGTAACGGAACCAAAACTCTAGGAACGGACTAGAAATGAGCTAAACAAGAGTTTTGGGTCAAACGGGATGACTTGGGTGTTAAGAAAAACTCAAATGCAACTCTTTTCGTACCAAAAGTGGCTTGAACTGTCTTAACGAACGGTTTTCGCACGGTTTGTCGTAACGGAACCAAAACTCGGGAACGGATTAGAAACAAGCTAAACATGAGTTTTGGGGCAAACGGGATGACTTGGGTGTTAAGAAAAACTCAAATGCAACTCTTTTCGTACCAAAAGTGGCTTGAACAGTCTTAACGAACGGTTTTCGCACGGTTTGTCGTAACGGAACCAAAACTCTGGGAACGGATTAGAAACAAGCTAAACATGAGTTTTGGGGCAAACGGGATGACTTGGGTGTTAAGAAAAACTCAAATGCAACTCTTTTTGTACCAAAAGTGGCTAGAACAGTCTTCACGAACGGTTTTAGCACGGTTTGTCGTAACGGAACCAAAACTCTAGGAACGGACTAGAAATGAGCTAAACAAGAGTTTTGGGTCAAACGGGATGACTTGGGTGTTAAGAAAAACTCAAATGCAACTCTTTTCGTACCAAAAGTGGCTTGAACTGTCTTAACGAACGGTTTTAGCACGGTTTGTCGTAACGGAACCAAAACTCGGGAACGGATTAGAAACGAGCTAAACATGAGTTTTGGGTCAAACGGGATGACTTGGGTGTTAAGAAAAACTCAAATGCA
>JAENPR010002979.1:0-28747 GCA_018135685.1 Themeda triandra
TCCTACGGCTCTCGGCACCGGTTCAAGCACACTCGTACGCCATGGTTAAGCCATTTTGATGCCTCTCACCTCTCCACCATAGAGTTTTCCATCACCCGAGCAGCTTTGAAGGGCCCATAACCATGGCTCACGGCCAAAGCGCCCATATTTGCACACACGACCATGTTGCCGCATTGTCGGTTCCAACGCATCCTATGGCTCCCGGCTGCGAGTCAAGCAAGCCCGTGCGCCATGGTTAAGGCATTTTGACACCTCTGGCCTCTCTACCATAGCGTTTATTGTCGCTCGAGCACGAACGGCCCTTAACCTCGGCTCCCGGCTCGAGCGCCATATTTGCACACACGACTTTTCTTAGCATGGTCGGTTCCTATCGTCCTGGCTCCCTGCACCAAGTCAAGCACGCCCATGCACCATGGTTAAGGTGTTTTAACACCTTTAGCCTCTCCACCACAGCGTTTATTACCGCCCGAGAACCCGAATGGCCCTTAACCATGGCTCCACAGCTCTAGAACTGCCATATTTGCACACACGACTATGCTACCGCACGGCTGGTTCGTGCATGTCCTATAGCTCTTGACACTAGGTCAAGCATGACCGTATGCCATGGTTAAGCGTTTTGATGCCTCGCCTCACCACCACAATGTTTGTCATCACTCGAGAGCCTGAACGGCCCTTAACTATAGCTCCACGACTCGAACATCCATAATTGCACACACGGACTATCTGCCACACGGTCGGATCACATTGCATCCTACGGCTCTCGGCACGGGTCAAGCACGCCGTACGCCATGGTTAAGCCATTTTGATGCCTCTCACCTCTCCACCATAGAGTTTTCATCACCCGAGCACGAGAAGGGCCCTTAACCCCATGCCTCCACGGCTCCAAAAGCGCCATGTTGCACACTCGACCATGCTCTGCACGCACGGTCGGTTCCAACGCATCCTATGGCTCCGGCTCGAGTCAAGCATGCCCGTACGCCATGGTTAAGGCATTTTGACACCTCTGGCCTCTCTACCATAGCGTTTGCCATCGCTCGAGCCTGAACGGCCCTTAACCTTGGCTCACGGCTCAGGCGCCATATTTGCACACACGACCATCCATGCCGCAGGTCGGTTCAACGCATCCTATGGCTCTCGCACCAAGTCAAGCATGCCCGTACGCCATGGTTAAGGCATTTTGACACCCCAACCTCCACCACGGCATTTGTTGCTGCCCAAGAACCCGAATGGCCCTTAACCATGGCTCCGCGGCTCTAGAGCGCCATATTTGCACACACGAATATGCTACCGCCTGGCCCGGTTCCTGCGTGTCCTCTGCTCTCGACACTAGGTCAAGCATGACCGTATGCCATGGTTAAGGCATTTTGATGCCTCTGGCCTCACCACCACAATGTTTGTCATCACCCGAGAGCTCGAACGGCCCTTAACTATAGCTCACGACTCCAGAGACATCCATAATTGCACACACGGCCCGTCGCGGCGCACGGTCCCGGATCACATTGCATCCTGCGGCTCTCGGCACCGGGTCAAGCACGCCCGTACGCCATGGTTAAGCCATTTTGATGCCTCTCACCTCTCCACCATAGAGTTTTCCATCACCGAGGCTGAAGGGCCCTTAACCATGCCTCCATGGGCGGCTCCAAAGCGCCATATTTGCACACACGACCATCTTTATGCGGTCGGTTCCAGCCAGCATTTATGGCTCCGGCACTTGAGTCAAGCATGCCGTACGCCATGGTTAAGGCATTTTGACACCTGGCCTCTCTACCATAGCGTTTGCCATCGCTCGAGCACGACGGCCCTTAACCTCGGCTCCACCGGCTCCCGAGCGCCATATTTGCACACCGACTTTGCCCGCACGTCGGTTCTATGCATCCTACGGCTCCTCGCACCAAGTCAAGCACGCCCGTGCACGCCATGGTTAAGGCATTTTGACACCTCTGGCCTCTCCACCACGAGCGTTTGTTGCCGCTGAGAACCGAATGGCCCTTAACCATGGCTCCACGCTCTAAAGCGCCATATTTGCACACACGACTATGCTACGCACGCCGGTTCGTGCGTGTCCTACAGCTCTTGACACTAGGTCAAGCACGACCGTATGCCATGGTTAAGGCGTTTTGAGGCACCTACGGCCTCACCACCACAATGTTTGTCATCACCGAGAGCACGAAACGGCCCTTAACTACAGCTCACGACTCCGGAGACATCCATAATTGCACACACGGTGTCTTTGAGCGCACGGTCGGATCCAGTGCATCCTACGGCTCTCGGCACCGGGTCAAGACACTTGCCGTACGCCATGGTTAAGCCATTTTGATGCCTACTCTCCACCATAGAGTTTTCCATCACACGAGAGCACGAAGGGCCCTTAACCATGACTCCACGGCTCAAAGTCTGCCATATTTGCACACACGACCATCTTTGCCGCACGGTCGGTTCCAACGCATTTCCTATGGCTCCGGCGAGTCAAGCATGCCAATGTACGCCATGGTTAAGGCATTTTGACACCTCGGCCTCTCTACCATAGCGTTTGCCATCGCTCCGAGCCTGAACGGCCATAACCTTGGCTCCACGGCTCCGAACTGCCATATTTGCACACACGACCATCTTTGCCGCACGGTCGGTTCAACGCATCCTATGGCTCCTGGCGAGTCAAGCATGCCCGTACGGCATGGTTAAGGCATTTTGACACCTCTAGCCTCTCGACCACAGCATTTGTTGCCGCAAGAACGAATGGCCCTTAACCATGGCTCCACGGCTCTAGAACTGCCATATTTGCACACACGAATATGCTACCACACGGACGGTTCGTGCGTGTCCTACAACTCTTGACACTAGGTCAAGCACGACCGTATGCCATGGTTAAGGCATTTTGATGCCTCGTCCTCACCACCACAATGTTTGTCATCACCAAGAGCCGAACGGCCCTTAACTATAGCTCCCGACTCGAACATCTATAATTGCACACCTTGTCTTTGCTGCACTTCGGATCCATGCATCCTATGGCTCGGCTTTGGGTCAAGCACGCACCCGTACGCCATGGTTAAGCCATTTTGATGCCTCTGCCTCTCCACCATAGAGTTTTCCATCACTGAGAGCTGCGAAGGGCCCTTAACCATGCTCCACGGCTCCAAGCGCCATATTTGCACACTCGACCATTTGCCCAGCGGTCGGTTCAACGCATTTATGGCTCCCGGCTCTGGTCAAGCAAGCACATGCGCCATGGTTAAGGCATTTTGACACCTCGGCCTCTCTACCATAGCGTTTGCCATCACTCGAGAGCACGAACGGCACTTAACCTCGGCTCACGGCTCCCGAAGCTGCCATATTTGCACACACGACTTTCTTTGCCGCACGGTCGGTTCCTGCGCATCCTACGGCTCCTCGCACCAAGTCAAGCACGCCCATGCACTATGGTTAAGGTGTTTTGACACCTTTGGCCTCTCCACCACGGCATTTGTTACCGCCCAAGAACCCGAATGGCCCTTAACCATGGCTCCACCAGCTCTAGAGCGCCATATTTGCACACACGACTATGCTACCGCCGGCCCGGTTCGTGCGTGTCCTACGGCTCGACACTAGGTCAAGCATGACCGTATGCCATGGTTAAGGCATTTTGACACCTCGGCCCCACCACCACAATGTTTGTCATCACCGAGAGCCCGAACGGCCCTTAACTATAGCTCCACGACTCCGGATCAACATCCATAATTGCACACACCATTTTGTCTTTGAGTTTTCCATGCGCACGAAGGGTAGGATCCTGCCACATTTGGACACACGACCATCCTACGGCGTCTCGGCACCGGTTCAAGCAAGCCACGCCATGGTTACGCCATTTTGATGCCTCTCACCTCTCCCGCACCATAGAGTTTTCCATCACAGAGCACGAAGGGCCCTTAACCATGGCTCCACGGCTAAAACTGCCATATTTGCACACTCACGACCATCTTTGCCGCATGGTCGGTTCCAAAGCATCCTATGGCTCCGGCTTGAGTCAAGCATTCCGTACGCCATGGTTAAGGCATTTTGACACCTCGGCCTCTACCATAGCGTTTGCCATCACTCGAGCACTAAACGGCCCTTAACCTTGGCTCCCGGCTCGAAGCGCCATATTTGCACACACGACTTTCTTTCCAACGCACGGTCGGTTCCCTATGCGCATCCTACGGCTCGGCGCTTTGAGTCAAGCACGCCCGTACGCACCATGGTTAAGGCATTTTAACACCTTTGGCCTCTCCACCACAGCGTTTATTACCGCCTGAGAACACGAATGGCCCTTAACCATGGCTCACGCTCTAGAAGCGCCATATTTGCACACACGACTATGCTACGCCGCAAGGCCGGTTCCTGCGTGTCCTATAGCTCTCGACACTAGGTCAAGCATGACCGTATGCCATGGTTAAGGCATTTTGATGCTCTCGGCCTCACCACCACAATGTTTGTCATCACCGAGAGCCCGAACGGCCCTTAACTATAGCTCCACGACTCCCGAACATCCATAATTGCACACCTGTTGTCTTCCGCTGTGGGATCCGTGCATCCTATGGCTCGGCACTCGGTTCAAGCAGGGCACGCGTACGCCATGGTTAAGCCATTTTGATGCCTCTTACCTCTCCACCATAGAGTTTTCCATCATCGAGAGCGAAGGGCCCTTAACCATGGCTCCACGGCTCCAAAGCGCCATATTTGCACACATGACCATGCTGCCGCACGGTCGGTTCAAGCATCCTATGGCTCCCGACTCTGAGTCAAGCATGCCTGTACGCCATGGTTAAGGCATTTTGACACCTCTGGCCTCTCTACCATAGCGTTTGCCATCGCTCGAGCACGAGCGGCCCTTAACCTTGGCTCCACGGCTCGAACGGCCATATTTGCACACACGACCATCGCTGCGCACGGCGGCGGTTCAACGCATCCTATGGCTCCTGCGCTTTGAGTCAAGCATGCCCGTACCATGGTTAAGGCATTTTGACACCTTTGCCTCTCCACCACGGCGTTTGTTGCCGCTTTGAGAACCCGAATGGCCCTTAACCATGGCTCCACGGCTCTAGAAGCGCCATATTTGCACACACGAATATGCTACCGCCGACCAGGTTCTGCGTGTCCTATGAGCTCTTGACACTAGGTCAAAAGCACGACCGTATGCCATGGTTAAGGCATTTTGATGCCTCGGCCTCACGCATCACAATGTTTGTCATCACCGAGAGCCCGAACGGCCCTTAACTATAGCTCCACGACTCTAGAACATCCATAATTGCACACACGTGTCTTGGCGCACGGTCGGATCTGTGCATCCTATGGCTCTCGGCACCGGGTCAAGCACGCCATACGCCATGGTTAAGGCGTTTTGATGCCTCTCGCCTCTCCACCATAGAGTTTTCCATCACCGAGAGCACGAAGGGCCCTTAACCATGCCTCACGGCTCCAAAACTTCCATATTTGCACTTTCGACCATCTTTGCCGCATGGTCGGTTCAACGCATTTATGGCTCCCGGCTACGAGTCAAGCATGCCCGTACGCCATGGTTAAGGCATTTGACACCTCGGCCTCTCTACCATAGCGTTTGCCATCACTCGAGAGCTGATGGCCACAACCTCGGCTCCCACGGCTCAGGCGCCATATTTGCACACACGACCATGCCGCACGGCCCGGTTCCCTGCGCATCCTACGGCTCCCTCGCACCAAGTCAAGCACCCCGTGCACCATGGTTAAGGCGTTTTGACACCTTTGGCCTCTCCACCACGGCGTTTATTGCTGCTGAGAACACAAATGGCCCTTAACCATGGCTCCCACGGCTCTAGAGCTGCCATATTTTGCACACACGACTATGCTACCGCAAGCCGGTTCCTGCGTGTCCTATAGCTCTCGACACTAGGTCAAGCATGACCGTATGCCATGGTTAAGGCATTTTGATGCCTCTGGCCCCACACCACAATGTTTGTCATCACCCAAGAGCCCGAACGGCCCTTAACTATAGCTCACGACTCAGAACATCCATAATTGCACACACGATTGTCTTTGCCCCGCACGCCCGGATCATGCATCCTACGGCTCTCGGCACGGGTCAAGCAACCGTGCGCCATGGTTAAGCCATTTTGATGCCTCTCACCTCTCCACCATAGAGTTTTCCATCAAGAGGCCACGAAGGGCCCTTAACCATAGCTCACGGCGGTAAAAGCGCCACATTTGCACACACGACCATCTTTGCCGCATGGTCGGTTCCAACGCATCCTATGGCTCCCGGCGCGAGTCAAGCAAGCCCGTCGCCATGGTTAAGGCATTTTGACACCTCGGCCCTCTACCATAGCGTTTGTCGTCGCTCGAGGCACGACGGCCCTTAACCTTGGCTCACGGCTCCGGAGCGCCATATTTGCACACACGACTTTCATGCGCACGGTTCCCTATGCGTCCTATGGCTCCTGCACCAAGTCAAAGCACGCCCATGCACCATGGTTAAGGCGTTTTAACACCTTTAGGCCTCTCCACCACGGCGTTTGTTACCGCCTAGAGAACGAATGGCCCTTAACCATGGCTCCGCAGCTCTAGAAGCGCCATATTTGCACACACGACTATGCTACCGCACGGCCCGGTTCCTGCATGTCCTATAGCTCTCGACACTAGGTCAAGCACGACCGTATGCCATGGTTAAGGCATTTTGACGCCTCGGCCCCACCACCACAATATTTGTCATCACCCAAGAGCCCGAACGGCCCTTAACTATAGCTCCACGACTCGAACATCCATAATTGCACACACATGTCTTTGTCCCCGCACGGCCCGGATCTGTGCATCCTACGGCTCTCGGCGCGAGGTCAAGCACGCCGTACGCCATGGTTAAGCCATTTTGATGCCTCTCACCTCTCCACCATAGAGTTTTCATCACTAGAGAGCACGAAGGGCCCTTAACCACGGCTCATGGCTGCAAACTACCATATTTGCACACCGACCATCTTTGCCCGCACGGTCGGTTCAACGCATCCTATGGCTCTCGGCTTTGAGTCAAGCATGCCACGCCATGGTTAAAGGCATTTTGACACCTCTACGGCCTCTCTACCATAGCGTTTGCCATCGCTCGAGAGCAAGAACGGCCCTTAACCTTGGCTCCCGGCTCCCGAAGCGCCATATTTGCACACACGACCATCTTTGCCGCACGGTCGGTTCAACGCATCCTATGGCTCGGCGAGTCAAGCATGCCCGTGCACCATGGTTAAGGCATTTTGACACCTCTAGCCTCTCCACCACGGCGTTTGTTGCCGCTGAGAACTGAATGGCCCTTAACCATGGCTCCACGGCTCTAGAGCGCCATATTTGCACACACGAATATGCTACCGCTGGACGGTTCGTGCGTGTCCTGACTCTTGACACTAGGTCAAGCATGACCGTATGCCATGGTTAAGGCATTTTGATGCCTCTGGCCTCACCACCACAATGTTTGTCATCACCGAGAGGTGAGAACGGCCCTTAACTGAGCTCCACGACTCGAACATCCATAATTGCACACACATTTGTCTGCCGCACGGTCGGATCATTGCATCCTATGGCTCTCGGCACGGGTCAAGCACGCCATGCGCCATGGTTAAGCCATTTTGATGCCTCTCACCTCTCCACCATAGAGTTTTCCATCACTGAGAGCACGAAGGGCCCTTAACCATACCTCCACGGCTCCAAAACTGCCATATTTGCACACTCGACCATCTTTGCCTTGCCGGTCGGTTCCAACGCATTTTATGGCTCCCGGCTCACGAGTCAAGCATGCACATACGCCATGGTTAAGGCATTTTGACACCTCTGGCCTCTCTACCATAGCGTTTGCCATCACTTTCGAGCACGAGCGGCACTTAACCTCGGCTCACGGCTCCAGGCGCCATATTTGCACACACGACTTCTTTGCCTGCGCGGCGGTTCCTGCGCATCCTACGGCTCCTCGCACCAAGTCAAGCATGCCCATGCACTATGGTTAAGGCATTTTGACACGCTGGCCTCTCGACCACAGCATTTGTTGCCGCCCAAGAACACGAATGGCCCTTAACCATGGCTCCACCGCCTAGGCTGCCATATTTGCACACACGACTATGCTTCCCATGGTAGGTTCCTACGTGTCCTACAGCTCTCGACACTAGGTCAAGCACGACCGTATGCCATGGTTAAGGCATTTTGACACCTCTGGCCCCTCCACCACAATGTTTGTCATCACCCGAGAGCCCGAACGGCCCTTAACTATAGCTCACGACTCGAACATCCATAATTGCACACACGGCTGTCTTGCGCGCACGGCACGGATCACATTGCATCCTACGGCTCTCGGCACCGGTTCAAAGCACACCCGTACGCCATGGTTAAGCCATTTTGATGCCTCTCACCTCTCCACCATAGAGTTTTCCATCACCGAGAGCACGAAGGGCCCTTAACCATGGCTCCACGGTAGTAAAGCTGCCACATTTGCACACACGACCATCTTTGCCGCATGGTCGGTTCCAACGCGTCCTATGGCTCCCGGCGAGTCAAGCAAGCCCGTGCGCCATGGTTAAGGCATTTTGACACCTCGGCCTCTCTACCATAGCGTTTGTTGTCGCTCGACGGCTTAACCTGGCTCACGGCGGCCCTTAACCTCGGCTCACGGCTCCGAGCGCCATATTTGCACACACGACTTTGCTGCTCCCGCGAGCGGCGGTTCCTATGCGTCCTACGGCTCCTCGCACCAAGTCAAGCACGCCCATGCACCATGGTTAAGGCATTTTAACACCTTTGGCCTCTCCACCACGGCGTTTATTACCGCTTTGAGAACACGAATGGCCCTTAACCATGGCTCCACCGCTCTAGAGCGCCATATTTGCACACACGACTATGCTACCGCACGGTTCCTGCATGTCCTATAGCTCTCGACACTAGGTCAAGCACGACCGTATGCCATGGTTAAGGCATTTTGACGCCTACGGCCTCACCACCACAATATTTGTCATCACCCGAGAGCCCGAAACGGCCCTTAACTATAGCTCCACGACTCAGGAACATCCATAATTGCACACACCCTTGTCTTTGCCCGCACGGCCGGATCCGTGCATCCTACGGCTCGGCACCGGGTCAAGCATGCCCGTACGCCATGGTTAAGCCATTTTGATGCCTCTCACCTCTCCACCATAGAGTTTTCATCACCCCGAGCCTGAAGGGCCCTTAACCACGGCTCCACGGCTGCAAAAGCGCCATATTTGCACACACGACCATCTTTGCCGCACGGTCGGTTCAAAGCATCCTATGGCTCTTTGAGTCAAGCATGCCCGTACACCATGGTTAAGGCATTTTGACACCTCTGGCCTCTCTACCATAGTGTTTGCCATCGCTCGAGAGCACTGAAACGGCCCTTAACCTTGGCTCACGGCTCCCGGAAGCTTCCATATTTGCACACACGACCATGCACGGTGGGTTCAACGCATCCTATGGCTCTGGCACCGAGTCAAGCATGCCCGTACGCCATGGTTAAGGCATTTTGACACCTCTAGCCTCTCCACCACAGGCGTTTGTTATTGCCTGAGAACCGAATGGCCCTTAACCATGGCTCCACGGCTCTAGAGGCGCCATATTTGCACACACGAATATGCTACCACACGGCCGGTTCGTGCGTGTCCTCCAGCTCTTGACACTAGGTCAAGCATGACCGTATGCCATGGTTAAGGCATTTTGATGCCCACCTCGGCCTCACCACCACAATGTTTGTCATCACCGAGAGCACGACGGCCCTTAACTACGGCTCCACGACTCGAGAACATCCATAATTGCACACATTGTTGTGCCGCACGGTCGGATCCGTGCATCCTATGGCTCTCGGCACCGGGTCAAGCACGCACATGTCGCCATGGTTAAGCCATTTTGATGCCTCCTCTCCACCATAGAGTTTTCCATCACACGAGAGCCTGAAGGGCCCTTAACCATGCCTCCACGGCTCCAAAAGCGCCATATTTGCACACTCGACCATCTTTGCCGCACGGTCGGTTCAAAGCGCATTTTTATGGCTCCGGCTCTGAGTCAAGCATGCACATGTACGCCATGGTTAAGGCATTTTGACACCTCGGCCTCTCTACCATAGCGTTTCTTAGTCACTCGAGAGCACGAGCACTTAACCTCGGCTCCACGGCTCCGAAGCGGCCATATTTGCACACACGACTTTTCTTTGCCGCACGGTCGGTTCAACGCATCCTGGCTCCTCGCACCAAGTCAAGCACGCCCATGCACTATGGTTAAGGCATTTTAACACCTTTGGCCTCTCGACCACAGCATTTGTTAACGCCCAAGAACCCGAATGGCCCTTAACCATGGCTCCGCTCTAGAAGCGCCATATTTGCACACACGACTATGCTACCGCAGCCCGGTTCCTACGTGTCCTACGACTCTCGACACTAGGTCAAGGGACCGTATGCCATGGTTAAGGCGTTTTGACACCTCGGCCCCCACCACCACAATGTTTGTCATCACCGAGAGCACGATGGCCCTTAACTATAGCTCCACGACTCTAGAACATCCATAATTGCACACACGGTTGTCTTTGGCGCACGGCGGATCTGTACATCCTAGGCTCGGCACCGGTTCAAGCACACCGTACGCCATGGTTAAGCCATTTTGATGCCTCTCACCTCTCCACCATAGAGTTTTCCATCACCTTGGAGAGCTGAAGGGCCCTTAACCATGGCTCCACGGTAGTAAAAGCTGCCACATTTGCACACACGACCGTGCTACCGCATGGTCGGTTCCAACGCATCCTATGGCTCCGGCTCTTTGAGTCAAGCAAGCACGTACGCCATGGTTAAGGCATTTTGACACCTCACGGCCTCTCTACCATAGCGTTTGTCGTTGCTCGAGAGCTGAATGGCCCTTAACCTCGGCTCCACGGCTCCGAAGCGCCATATTTGCACACACGACTTTCTTTGCCGCACGGCCCCGGTTCCTATGCGTCCTACGGCTCCTCGCACCAAGTCAAGCACGCCCATGCACCATGGTTAAGGCGTTTTAACACCTTTGGCCTCTCCACCACGGCGTTTATTACGCGAGAACCCGAATGGCCCTTAACCATGGCTCCCGGCTCTAGAAGCGCCATATTTGCACACACGACTATGCTACCGCCGGAAAGCCGGTTCTGCATGTCCTATAGCTCTCGACACTAGGTCAAGCACGACCGTATGCCATGGTTAAGGTGTTTTGACACCTCTGGCCTCACCACCACAATATTTGTCATTACCCAAAGAGCTTTGAGAACGGCCCTTAACTATAGCTCCACGACTCGAGAACATCCATAATTGCACACACATTTGTGCTGCCGCCGGCCAGGATCCTTTTTTGTGCATCCTATTTCGGCTCTCGGCACTTAGGGTCAAGCATGCCGTACCGCCATGGTTAAGCCATTTTGATGCCTCTCACCTCTCCACCATAGGGTTTTCATCACCGAGAGCACGAAGGGCCATTAACCATGGCTCCACGGCTGCAAAAGCGCCATATTTGCACACACGACCATCTTTGCCGCACGGTCGGTTCTGCATCCTATGGCTCTCGGCGAGTCAAGCATGCCGTACGCCATGGTCAAGGCATTTTGACACCTCTGGCCCTCTACCATAGCATTTGCCATCGCTCGAGAGCACTGAACGGCCCTTAACCTTGGCTCCACGGCTCGAAGCTGCCATATTTGCACACACGGCATGTGCCGCACGGTCGGTTCAACGCATCCTATGGCTCCCGCACCAGTCAAGCATGCCGTACCCATGGTTAAGGCATTTTTGACACCTCTAGCCTCTCCACCACAGCGTTTGTTGCGGCTTTGAGAACGAATGGCCCTTAACCATGGCTCCACGGCTCTAGAAGCGCCATATTTGCACACATAAATATGCTACCGCCTGGCCGGTTTGTGCGTGTCCTACAGCTCTTGACACTAGGTCAAGCATGACCGTATGCCATGGTTAAGGCATTTTGATGCCTCCGGCCTCACCACCACAATGTTTGTCATCACCCGAGGCTGAATGGCCCTTAACTACGGCTCCATGACTCGAACATCCATAATTGCACACACTGTGTCTTTGCCGCACGGGCCCGGATCCTGTGCATCCTATGGCTCTCGGCATAGGGTCAAGCACGCATGTATGCCATGGTTAAGCCATTTTGATGCCTCTCACCTCTCCACCATAGAGTTTTCCATCACACGAGAGCACGAAGGGCCCTTAACCATGCCTCCATGGCTCCAAAAGCGCCATATTTGCACACTCGACCATCTTTGCCGTACGGTCGGTTCAACGCATTTTATGGCTCCGGCTCCCGAGTCAAGCATGCACGTATGCCATGGTTAAGGCATTTTGACACCTCGGCCTCTCTACCATAGCGTTTGCCATCACTCGAGAGCACGAACGGCACTTAACCTCGGCTCATGGCTCAGGCGCCATATTTGCACACACGACTTTCTTTGCCGCACCGGACGGTTCCTGCGCATCCTACGGCTCCTCGCACCAAGTCAAGCACGCCCATGCACTATGGTTAAGGCATTTTGACACCGCTGGCCTCTCGACCACAGTGTTTGTTGCCGCCCAAGAACCCGAATGGCCCTTAACCATGGCTCCACCGCTCTAGAACTTCCATATTTGCACACACGACTATGCTACGCACGGCCCGGTTCCTGCGTGTCCCTCTGACTCTCGACACTGGTCAAGCACGACCGTATGCCATGGTTAAGGCATTTTGACACCTCTGGCCCCACCACCACAATGTTTGTCATCACCCGAGCCCCGAACGGCCCTTAACTATAGCTCCACGACTCAGAACATCCATAATTGCACACATTTGTCTTTGGCGCACGGCCGGATCTGTGCATCCTACGACCTCTCGGCACCGGTCAAGCACACCCGTACGCCATGGTTAAGCCATTTTGATGCCTCTCACCTCTCCACCATAGAGTTTTCCATCACCCGAGAGCTGAAGGGCCCTTAACCATGGCTCCAGGGCGGCTCCAAATTTGCGCCACCATTTGCACACACGACCATCTTTGCGAGTCCTTGCGCCATGGTCGGTTCAGCGTTTGCCATCGCTCGCGTCCTATGGCTCCGACCATGCTGCCGCAGTCAAGCATGCCAAGTACGCCATGGTTAAGGCATTTTGACACCCTCGGCCTCTCTACCATAGCGTTTGCCATCTTGAGAGCACGAGCGGCCCTTAACCTCGGCTCCACGGCTCCAGAACTTCCATATTTGCACACACGACTTTTCTTTGCCGCACCGGCCACGGTTCTGCGCATCCTACGGCTCCTCGCACCAAGTCAAGCACGCCCATGCACCATGGTTAAGGCGTTTTAACACCTTTGGCCTCTCCACCACAGCGTTTATTACCGCCTGAGAACCCGAATGGCCCTTAACCATGGCTCACCGCTCTAGAAGCGCCATATTTGCACACACGACTATGCTACGCACGGCCCGGTTCCTGCATGTCCTACAGCTCTCGACACTAGGTCAAGCACGGCCGTATGCCATGGTTAAGGCGTTTTGACGCCTCCCGGCCTCACCACCACAATGTTTGTCATCACCCGAGAGCCGAACGGCCCTTAACTATAGCTCCATGACTCCGAGAACATCCATAATTGCACACACGGCTTGTCTTTGCCGCACGGCCGGATCTGTGCATCCTAGGGCTCTCGGCACCGGGTCAAGCACACCCGTACGCCATGGTTAAGCCATTTTGATGCCTCTCACCTCTCCACCATAGAGTTTTCCATCACACGAGAGCACGAAGGGCCCTTAACCATGGCTCCATGGTCCAAAACTGCCATATTTGCACACACGACCATGCTACCGCATGGTCGGTTCCAACGCATCCTATGGCTCCGGCGAGTCAAGCATGCCCGTACGCCATGGTTAAGGCATTTTGACACCTCTGGCCTCTCTACCATAGTGTTTGCCATCGCTCGAGGCGAGCGGCCCTTAACCTTGGCTCCACGGCTCGAGCGCCATATTTGCACACACGACCATGCCGCACGGCGGTTCCAACGCATCCTACGGCTCCTCGCACCAAGTCAAGCACGCCCATGCACCATGGTTAAGGCATTTTGACACCTTTGGCCTCTCCACCACAGCGTTTGTTGCCGCCTAAGAACCAGAATGGCCTTAACCATGGCTCCGGCTCTAGAAGCGCCATATTTGCACACCGACTATGCTTCGCACGGCCCGGTTCCTACGTGTCCTATGGCTCTCGACACTAGGTCAAGCACGGCCGTATGCCATGGTTAAGGCGTTTTGACACCTCGGCCACCACCACAATGTTTGTCATCACCCAAGAGCCCGAACGGCCCTTAACTATAGCTCCACGACTCGAGAACATCCATAATTGAACACACGGAGCTGTCAGCGCACGGCGGATCTGTGCATCCTACGGCTCTCGGCACCGGTTCAAGCACGCCGTACGCCATGGTTAAGCCATTTTGATGCCTCTCACCTCTCCACCATAGAGTTTTCCATCACCGTGAGCACGAAGGGCCATTAACCATGGCTCACGCGGTAAAGCGCCATATTTGCACACACGACCATCTGCCGCACGGTCGGTTCAACGCATCCTATGGCTCCCGGCGAGTCAAGCATGCCCGTACGCCATGGTTAAGGCATTTGACACCTCTAGCCTCTCTACCATAGCGTTTGCCATCAATCGAGGCCGAATGGCCCTTAAGCTCGGCTCACGGCTCCGGCTGCCATATTTGCACACATGCTACGACGGCCTTTCTTTGCCGCACGGTCGGTTCCAACGCATCCTATGGCTCCTCGCAGTCAAGCATGCCCATGCACCATGGTTAAGGCATTTTAACACCTTTGGCCTCTCCCACCACGGCGTTTGTTACGCTGAGAACCCGAATGGCCCTTAACCATGGATCACGGCTCTAGAAGCTGCCATATTTGCACACACGACTATGCCGCCCACTGGCTCCCGGTTCGTGCATGTCCCTATAGCTCTTGACACTAGGTCAAGCATGACCGTATGCCATGGTTAAGGCATTTTGACGCCTACGGCCTCACCACCACAATATTTGTCATCACCCGAGAGCTCGAACGCCCTTAACTATAGCTCCGACTCAGAACATCCATAATTGCACACACTGGCGTGTCTTTGCCTTGCAGTCCGGATCCTGTGCATCCTATGGCTCTCGGCACCGGGTCAAGCATGCCCGTGCGCCATGGTTAAGCCATTTTGATGCCTCTCACCTCTCCACCATAGAGTTTTTCATCACCCTAAGAGCACTGAAGGGCCCTTAACCATGCCTCCATGGCTCCAAAAGCGCCATATTTTCGACCATGCTGCCCGCATGGTCGGTTCAACGCATTTTATGGCTCCGGCGAGTCAAGCATGCCCGTACGCCATGGTTAAGGCATTTTGACACCTCGGCCTCTCTACCATAGCGTTTGCCATCAGCTCGAGCACGACGGCCCTTAACCTCGGCTCCACGGCTCCGAAGCGCCATATTTGCACACATGACCATGTTCCTGCTGCCGCATGTGGTCGGTTCCAACGCATCCTATGGCTCCTCGCCAAGTCAAGCATGCCCATGCCATGGTTAAGGCATTTTGACACCTCTAGCCTCTCCACCACGGTGTTTGTTGCCACCTAAGAACCCGAATGGCCCTTAACCATGGCTCCGCGCTCTAGAAGCGCCATATTTGCACACACGAATATGCTACCGCACGGCCCGGTTCGTGCGTGTCCTACGAGCTCTGACACTAGGTCAAGCATGACCGTATGCCATGGTTAAGGCATTTTGACACCTCTGGCCCCACCACCACAATGTTTGTCATCACCCGAGGCCGAACGGCCCTTAACTATAGCTCCACGACTCAGAACATCCATAATTGCACACACGACCGCTGTCTTTAGCGCACGGCCGGATCGTGCATCCTACGGCTCGGCACCGGTTCAAGCACACCGTACGCCATGGTTAAGCCATTTTGATGCCTCTCACCTCTCCACCATAGAGTTTTCCATCACCGAGAGCCTAAAGAGCCCTTAACCATGGCTCCACGGCTCAAAACTGCCATATTTGCACACTCGACCATCTTTGCCGCATGGTCGGTTCCAACGCGTCCTATGGCTCCGCTCGCGAGTCAAGCATGCCGTACGCCATGGTTAAGGCATTTGACACCTCGGCCTCTCTACCATAGCGTTTGCCGTCACTCCCGAGAGCCTAAACGGCCCTTAACCTCGGCTCCACGGCTCAGGCGCCATATTTGCACACGACTTTTTCTTTGCGCCAGCCGGTTCCTATCGTCCTACGGCTCCTCGCACCAAGTCAAGCACGCCCATGCACCATGGTTAAGGCGTTTTAACACCTTTGGCCTCTCCACCACAGCATTTATTACCGCCCAAGAACCCGAATGGCCCTTAACCATGGCTCCACGGCTCTAGAACCTGCCATATTTGCACACACGACTATGCTACCGCACGGCCCGGTTCCCATGTCCTATAGCTCTCGACACTAGGTCAAGCACGACCGTATGCCATGGTTAAGGCGTTTTGACACCTCTGGCCTCACCACCACAATATTTGTCATCACCGAGAGCCCGAACGGCCCTTAACTATAGCTCCACGACTCTAGAACATCCATAATTGCACACACGATTGTCTTTGCCCGCCTGGCCGGATCCTGTGCATCCTACGGCTCTCGGCACCGGGTCAAGCACGCCGTACGCCATGGTTAAGCCATTTTGATGCCTCTCACCTCTCCACCATAGAGTTTTTCATCACCGAGAGCCACGAAGGGCCCTTAACCATAGCTCCAGGCAGCCAAAACTGCCATATTTGCACACACGACCATCTTTGCCGCACGGTCGGTTCCAACGCATCCTATGGCTCTCGGCCTTGGAAGTCAAGCATGCCCGTACGCCATGGTTAAGGCATTTTGACACCTCGGCCTCTCTACCATAGCGTTTGCCATCGCTCGAGCACGAACGGCCCTTAACCTTGGCTCCACGGCTCCGAGAGCTGCCATATTTGCACACACGACCATGCTTTTTGCCGCACGGTCGGTTCAACGCATCCTATGGCTCCGGCACTGAGTCAAGCATGCCCGTACGCCATGGTTAAGGCATTTTGACACCTCTAGCCTCTCCACCACAGCGTTTGTTGCCCGCCGAGAACTGAATGGCCCTTAACCATGGCTCCACGGCTCTAGAGCTGCCATATTTGCACACACGAATATGCTACCGCTGGCCGGTTCGTGCGTGTCCTACGGCTCTTGACACTAGGTCAAGCATGACCGTATGCCATGGTTAAGGCGTTTTGATGCCTCTGGCCTCACCACCACAATGTTTGTCATCGCGAGAGCACGAACGGCCCTTAACTACGGCTCCACGACTCCAGAACATCCATAATTGCACACACCTGACGGTCTTTGCCGCACGGTCGGATCTGTGCATCCTGGCTCTCGGCACGGGTCAAGCACACCCGTATGCCATGGTTAAGCCATTTTGATGCCTCTCACCTCTCCACCATAGAGTTTTCCATCACCTAAGAGCACGAAGGGCCCTTAACCATGCCTCCACGGCTCCAAAACTGCCATATTTTCGACCATCTTTGCCGCGCGGTCGGTTCCAACGCATTTTATGGCTCCAGGCTCTGAGTCAAGCATGCCTGTACGCCATGGTTAAGGCATTTTGACACCTCGGCCTCTCTACCATAGCGTTTGTTGTTGCTTTCGAGCTGAAGCGGCACTTAACCTCGGCTCACGGCTCCCGAAGCGCCATATTTGCACACACGACTTTTCTTGCCGCACGGTTCCTGGCACGCCTGACGGTTCCTGCGCATCCTACGGCTCCTCGCACCAAGTCAAGCACGCCCATGCACTATGGTTAAGGTGTTTTGACACCTTTGGCCTCTCGACCACGGCGTTTGTTGCCGCCCAAGAACCCGAATGGCCCTTAACCATGGCTCCACCGCTCTAGAAGCGCCATATTTGCACACACGACTATGCTACCGCACTGTAGGTTCCTGCGTGTCCTATAGCTCTCGACACTAGGTCAAGCATGTCTTAGCGCCGTATGCCATGGTTAAGGCGTTTTCACACCACTGGCCTCACCACCACAAAGTTTGTCATCACCCGAGCCCGTCAAGAACGGCCCTTAACATTTTATAGCTCCAGCCGACTCCCGAGAACATCCATAATTGCACACCGGCTGTCTTTGAGCGCACGGCCGGATCTGTGCATCCTACGGCTCTCGGCACCGGTTCAAGCACACCCCGTACGCCATGGTTAAGCCATTTTGATGCCTCTCACCTCTCCACCATAGAGTTTTCCATCACCCGAGAGCTAAAGGGCCCTTAACCATGGCTCACGGCTCCAAAACTGCCACATTTGCACACGACCATCTTTGCCGCATGGTCGGTTCCAACGCATCCTATGGCTCCGGCCTTTGAGTCAAGCATGCCGTACGCCATGGTTAAGGCATTTTGACACCTCGGCCTCTACCATAGCGTTTGCCATCGCTCGAGCACGAACGGCCCTTAACCTCGGCTCACGGCTCCCGGAGCGCCATATTTGCACACACGACTTTCTTTGCGCGCACGGACGGTTCCTATGCGTCCTACGGCTCTTCGCACCAAGTCAAGCACGCCCATGCACCATGGTTAAGGCGTTTTAACACCTTTGGCCTCTCCACCGGCGTTTGTTACATGAGAACTCGAATGGCCCTTAACCATGGCTCCACGCTCTAGAGGCGCCATATTTGCACACACGACTATGCTACCGCCGGCCCGGTTCTGCGTGTCCTATAGCTCTCGACACTAGGTCAAGCACGACCGTATGCCATGGTTAAGGCGTTTTGACGCCTCGGCCTCACCATCACAATGTTTGTCATCACCCCGAGAGCCCGAATGGCCCTTAACTATAGCTCCACGACTCTAGAACATCCATAATTGCACACACGGCTTGTCTTTGCGCACGGCGGATCCTGGCTGCATCCTACGGCTCTCGGCACGGGTCAAGCACGCCCGTACGCCATGGTTAAGCCATTTTGATGCCTCTCACCTCTCCACCATAGAGTTTTTCATCACCGAGAGCACGAAGGGCCCTTAACCACGCTCCACGGCTCCAAAACTGCCATATTTGCACACACGACCATCTTTGCCGCACGGTCGGTTCAAACGCATCTATGGCTCCCGGCACTGAGTCAAGCATGCCCGTACGCCATGGTTAAGGCATTTTGACACCTCGGCCTCTCTACCATAGCGTTTGCCATCGCTCGAGAGCACGAACGGCCCCGATGGCTAACTGCCATATTTGCACACACGACCTCTTGCAGTCGGTTCCAACGCATCCATGGCTGGAGTCAAGCATGCCCGTACGCCATGGTTAAGGCATTTTGCCATAGCCTCTCCACCACAGCCCTTAACCATGGCTCTATGGTTAACGGTCGTGCGTTTTTGTTGACGCAAAATGTGACCACCCTGCGTCTCACACACGGCAAGCCGGAAAGCCTAGCTTCAATCGGGTGCCGGGCGTACGAATCCGGTGGCGTGCCGATCGATTTGACTGAAAATCGACAAGGGATAAAACGGTAAGATCATAAGCCCAGACGTCTTTGGGTGAGACCAGGCAGGTTCCATCTTTCGGCCACCTGAAGCCACTTACGACGACACATAGCTATGGAAGCTATCGCCAACGGGATGCGGTTCATTCGGCTAAAGTAACATAAGCGTGTAAACGAACAAACTAGCCGAATACGATAAATGAAGACATGTTTGAACAAGATTAAATCATTAAAGCATATCAAACTACATCTCATGTTTAAAGCATCTTTAAGCACTAAAAATTAAGAATAAGTAACTTATAAATATAAATCTACTAAACAACACATGCATAGGCTACTCCAACTAGTCTGCCCGCACGTCTAGCCTTCATAAACCGTCGAGCATAAACCCAAGCAAGCTAATCCACCGCATGATACCACTCACTATGAATTTACACCACTCCTTGCTACTAGATCAATCCACCGCATGATACAATCTAGCAATAAAGAGCTAAAAGCACATAATTATCTAATAGATCTATAGATACTTGCTACATGTATAAGCATAACCGTATCGGCAAGATTGCCGAATCGGGGTCCATGAAGAAGGAACAAACAAGCAACATGTAAGAGGAGCCCTGCTCCAGTTAAACCGATCTCTAGTCCACCGGATGACTAGTTCTAGAGTAACCCAAAGACACGCCTGCATACGCACGGTACCGGTCTGTCAAGGCTTATCTACATATAACGTGAATGAACCCACAACATGTAACAATCTAGATCGATCTAATTCGGCTATATGAGCTTGATCTACTCGGTATTGAATAAGCATGAAAGGAACGATCAACAAGCCGAAGAGTATCAATCTAGATTGGGCAAAAAGAGTGTTGCAAATAATTAAACATTAAATAAAGCATGCAACACGTGATAACTTAATGAATCTATTAGATCTTGCCAAATCTAAAAGAGCCGATAACTATCTTTACTCATGTCTTAATCCGCACGATACAAAGGCACAAGCAAAAACTTCCCATCATTAAGCTTAAATCGCCGCACGATACTAAGCAAAACGGATGAGACTACTTGCATCACATCTAAATCCGCCGCACGATACTAGACATGATAACAAGGTTGCCGGGACTTACGGAGGTCGACGGATCGATTGGCCCTCTCGAAGAACTCGACGACACGACTAAAGGACTCGAAGGGTGGCGTAGCGGTTGTATTGATTTGGTTGTGAACCCTATTACAATGGTCGGGTTTATATTTATACCCTGGACAAAACATGAGTCCTAAGCACTTACGAACTATCTAACCAAAATTGGAAAGACAAAGACACGCTAACTCTATCCATAATCGGAGTCCTTGATCATCACGACTCCTTCCCTTTTCGATCGACTTCCTTTTTCCTTTCTCCGCCTTCAAATAAGCGTTCTTGAGCCCGCTTGGCCATTTGCCGAACACATGGAAATTAGCCGACCGCATATGCACTTGCCGAATTCCTCTCTACTCCGTGCGGGTCCACTTTGTCATATTCGACCAAATCCTGGTGTTAACACATGCCCCCTCAATTTCGAGATAAAAAAGGGATTTTATTTCGAAAAATTTGTCGCCCTTTCATCTAGGTCATCACCGCCAACACCATGGCCGCCATTTGAGATCTGCGCTCATTTGACTTCAATGGCGAGAGACTTCAACCGACTCCATCATGGCAACGGGAACTCAAGAGGAGTTTCTAGAGGTAACCCTACTTGCTTTACCCATTCGGCAATTCTTTGAATCAATTTCCGGATGCAACTTTTGATCCATTTGCTTCAATTTCTTCTTAAAGGAAATGAAGAATGAGATCTTGATCTCCAATCTTGCGTGTCTGGATCATTTTTCTTGGTCAGCGGGAGACCCCAATCCAAGGGAATTTATTGAAAAGGAAACCACGAGGATCCCCTTTAAGTCTAGGATTTCTCCCCCAAATAGATGGCCGAATACTTTCAAAACATGGCCCCTTCCCTTCAATCACGGGATGGCGTGATTGGTACCGTAGAGATGCGGTCCGGGAAGCGGTGATTTTTGGGAATCCCAAGATATTCAGCGTATGGAGCTTTCTTTAGCCGAAATGCCTAGGAACGACTCCCTCACGATATTTGCTTCCCACTTCAGTCACGCCATCAATGCGTTCATCTTGGTCATGGCCCAATGTCGATCACTCTCTCGGACATTTTATGATGGTGGTTTTTAAACATTACCAAGCCAACATACCCATTCAAATACAAAAGCACCAGCTCACTGGAAGGCAGTCAAATCGGGAGGAGGTTGGGCCAAGTATGTCAGGCTTATGCTTCTGTGACCACATGTCGATAAAGTATAGGGCATTCATGAACATGTGGTTATGCGATTCATTTTTGTGGCAAGTCCAATGAGCCCACTCGAATCACATAGTGATGGCTGAAGAATTGGCTACGGGCAAGGCAATTCCTTTAGGCAAATATCTGTTCCAGGAGCTTTCTACCACATGATGCACGTTCCTTTGTCGGATGAGGAATCGGGGCGAAATCTCTGTGTCAATGGACCATGGTGGCTTCTCCGGATGTGGTTGCAACTATACATGCATCGGTTGTCTGTAGATCTCCACAATCGAACTTTCCTTCAATCAATTATCTTTGAAGGTGAAGACCCAAGATACAAATCTTGTCGGACATATGGAGAGGCTGCATCTTCAATCATTATTGACTTAGACACAGGTCATCTTTTCAAGATCTTCTACAAGGGATTCAACCACATGATCTTGGTTTCCCTACGGGGAGAATGAAAATTTAACTCTCCCTTGCCGGATTCGGCTATGAGTTGGGCTGCATAGATGATGATTCGGGGACATTTTCAATGCTTTCATCAAGCCACATTGCACTGCCGGCTGAGAATTTCACCATGGTCGGTTGATAAGCTCAACTTATGAATTTTATAATCCAAACATGGTTGCCAGGCAGTTTGGACTTGGTCAATTGCCCCCAAGGCCATATTTCTCGAGCACCATCGAGACCCGGGAGACATCTTTGAATATAACCGAGGCCAACAAAGTCTTCAATCTTGGATGCAAGCTTCCAACATATGAGCCCAATCCTCACGGTGATAATTGAAGCTACTCATTCTTCCTTCAACCTCTGGTGGCAAGAATGGCATTCTCATATCTTGAGCACAAGTTCACCCTTTATGCCAAGTCTTGATGCCTTCATTTTCTTCGATGATGAGGTACACTCATGACCACCTTTTACTTCATATCTACGGTTGTTTTCTAAAACATCTCCTTTGAACGGGACATTGCTCCTCAAGTCCTCCGAGAGGTTCAATATTGGCAACCCGGCCCCATTCTTTGCTTTGGGGCATGATGCTCCAAGTTTGCGGTGTTCAACAAGATACACTGCGGCGATACGGTGCTCTGAAAGATCTCAAAAGAAAAACTTCTTCCTCCCCTATCAAGGTTTGCAATTCCCAAGAAAACAAGATCTAAAGCTAAACCACTCCTCGGGTATGAATGTTTTTTATCCTTTATTTTCCATCTGCAAGTGTGTTTTGCACTTATCACTTTCTTTCAACATGTGCAGGCCAACCCTCAAAGTCCTGATAGGGTAGTGATCTTGGACAACTCTCCTGGAGCCTCCATTGGTCAAGCAAACAATGAGCTCACCAATGATCTTGATATGCATCAGGCAGACGATCAAGTAGGTGATCAGGGAGATGTAGCAGAGAAAAATCCCTCTCACCAGATTACAGTTTTAACTCCTTCGGCAATCCAAGATGCATCAACAAGCCATGACACTGCTATCTCTGAAGCAGCAACTGCACTAGTCACTCAGAGTCTTGATGCTACCCAGGATGCCATTGATCAGGCTTTTGCCGAGGAGGTATTATTTTACTCCACTTGATTATTTTACTTCCAACTGAGTCATTCGGTTAAATTACCTTCCTTGTTCATCAACGGGACACTTGCTCACCCTCAAGCCGGCTTTTCCCTTATTATTTGAAGAGTATCTTTGGGGACAAAGACGATGAAGTTTCTTCCAACCGGCCCGGTTGTCATCGAGAGAGTCAAGCCAAGCTAAAGGATATAATCTCATTTCGAAAAAGGATATTGTTGCTTTGGCCCAAGACTCGAGACAAAATAAGGGAAATAGCGAGCTTATTGATCAAGAGCTTCCTTCCAATCTCAAGGCCGCCATAGATGCTTTATCACACCTTGATGATCATTTCTTTTGCTATCAAGAGAGCACACAAGAATATGTCCACCAAAGTTGATCTGGAGAAAAGAAAAATGGCCCGAGAACGGACGGGCCAAGGAGCTCTATTCTAGCATCAAGTCAGCGAGCATCTCTTGAGCACCTTAGAACCCAGGCTGGAGGTCATGAGAGAAGAAAAAGCCAAACTTGAAGCTCAATTGGCTCAGCGAATGCCAATATTCGAGTCTCATGAAACTAAGCTCGCAAAATCTGCCATCTCTTGATTCGGCTAAATCCAAAATACAATCGGTCATTAAGGAGACACGGCAAATCAAAAGCAAAGCTGTCCAATATCAAGATTCGAAGAAGAGGACCAAAAAGCTCTTGATGAGGCCAACCGAATCAAGATTGATGCTCTTCTTTGTTATCAATTCTTTCTTAAATGTATAGATGCTTGGCTTGTACTTGAAGATGTAGACTCTTAGGCTTGGCCTTGTCATACTTGAAAACAATTTCTTTTCTCTTGAAAAGTAGATAATCTTTATCTTTTTTCTCATACATTACCATTCGGCTCTTCCAATTACACTCTTGTACTCATAGACGCGTATATGGAACCGAACGTAACTATTACTTCAAGCGTTCACTTTAGCCGAATAACTTTCATCGGCTATTTAGCTGACCGAGCGTATGGTGGCCAGATCGCCGGTAGTAATGGGCTCGGCCCAACTCAACATCGGCCCATAAACGTGGAAACCCTATTCGTCGCTTGGCTTTCCCACGGTCTCCACGGCTCCCACGTTCATAAATAGGACCCGATCGGCTCCCACCATCATCACATCAAACACAAGCGGTTGCTATCTTCTTCAATCTCTTCCACTTCCTCCTTGCCTTCAAGCCCAAAAAAACCCCCACCATCACCAATGGCGGCGGCGGAGATCGTAATAGCGTCTGCCCGGGACGGAGGCGGGAAGCAGCAGCCGGCGCCGGCGGTGAGATCTCCAATCCCTTGAGTTGTGCTATTCGATAGTCTTTACCCGATCTGGGTCTTGCCCCCTTTGCGGTTGCTTATCTTCTTGATCCGTTTCGGGAGCTCTTTTGGGAACACCGGCGACTACATCGCCAATGTCCGGAGCGGGTCGCCGGGCCCGGCACCCACGCTCCCTCTTCGGCTTCCGCTCCTGCTCGTGGTGGACGCGGCGGAGAGCGGCCGTGGTGGTCGCCGTCTGCGGAAAGCGATCTCCCCATCTTGTTTGTGTTTTTTCTTTCTAAATTAGCCGATCTTGACGGTACCTCGTTTGTAGGACGGCGAGGATTAGCATACCGGCCAATGGCGCTTCCTGGCGCCGGGCTGCGGTTCGACGCCTGCTGCCCCGCCGCTCCCGCTCGGCCGGCTCCTGCTCCTTCTCCGCATGGGCACGCCGGCTTCATCGGGGTCGGCCGTACGTTCCTATATGGGAGAGACGACGAGGAGAGCGTCTGGCCGTTACGCCGCCGCCGCGTATCGCCGTGAGCGGGATGGGCGATGGGCTTCTTGGTGAAGAAACCAAGAAGTTCGGGATCGCTGTTGGAGTTGGAGGACAAGCTGCTTGGCGAGATGGCGAGGCCATCACCGGTATTCACTTTTCGCCAATTGCCTTCAACCCGTGTTCCTTCCGATTCATCGCTCATTGATTAATCTTATTTTTCTTTGCGACCTCACCGCGGAGCTGGACCGCTTGAAGGTGGCGGCGATGGCGGCGGCCAACCACGTGAACGCCCAAGGGCGGCAGTGGAGCGCCTCGGCGGTGCGAGTCGGGTCGACCGGGTTGCCCTTCATGGCGTGCGCCTCGGCACCTCCTCGGCACAGCGGGGATGTCGTCTGGGTAGGGACGACTACGGCTCCGATGCCAGGCCGGCTTCCGCGGCGGGCTTCCCTCACGAAGTCGGCGACATCGAGGGCCTCTGGCGGGTTACGACGCCCGTACCGAGACGCCATGGCCAACGCCCACCAGCCCGAGTACGTCCTCGACAAGCTCTTCAATGAAGAAGAGGAGTAGCTTGTACTAGGATTGGCGCGGGTTGTAAATAAAATTTTAATGAAGAATGTTGGTCCTCTTCTTGTTCTTGCTTGTACGTGATGACATTCGTACGTTGTATTTGCTTCTTTGCAAATTTTCCCTTAGCTAGAACTCGGCTAACGCTCTTCCCAAACGAAAGCTCCCGAATCGCATGACATCATTTTAGCCGATTAGATCTCGGTCTGTTCCATGACTTGACGGTTTGTAGCGTAGTACTTCAATTCCCTTTATCTTCTCCGATAAACCTATCGGAATTTGAGAGATAAGATCTTTGTTCACTTATACTTTTAAAAATCGACTAAAGGCGATGTATCGGCTATTTTTGTTACGAAAGACGATACACACGATATCGGCTATCTTTCCACACTAGAGGCGATAATATTATCGGTTACTTCTTTCCAACTTCTTTCCTTTGCTCGAAGGCGATTTTATTCAATCGGCTATACCACGCTTATGTCATAATCACAATTAAGATCCAACTTCGATACTTGGATAAAACTTCTTAAGGTATCTGCCATTGATGGCTCTAGTAAGTTCTTCTCCAAACGGCGTTTTTAATATATACGCATTGCCAGTGCACTGTGACAACCCGAAAAGGTCCTTCCCAATTCGGAGACCACTTGCCGAATATTACGTCTTTGGTACCAATTGGCAATATTGTTTTCCAAACCAATTCTCCTTACGCAAATTGCTTAATTTTAACTCTCTTGTTGTAGTACTTGGCAACACGTATTTTATTCTTCTCAATATTCTCCAAGGCCTTAAGACGAATCAAATGCAAATCTTCTAACTCATCCATCATCGAGATCCTTATAATCTTTTCCGTCGGGTCCTTTTGTAACTCAACTCTCCTTGATCGATTGCAACTCCCAAGGCATCACGGCATTATGTCCATAAACCAACTCATATGGAGATGCTTGTGTGGACCCATGGCAAGCCATTCGGTAAGCCCACAATGCTTCATTAAGGACCAAGTGCCATCTCCTTGGCTTCTCATCGATTTTCTTCGAATAATCTTGATCATGATCTTATTTGACGCCTTGCTTGGCCATTGGCTTGTGCATAATAAGGAGAAAGAATTATATAGCCTTATCCCCATGTTTTTGGCAAAATCACAAAACTGCGAAGAAGTGAAGCTGAGTCCTTTGATCGGTTGTAATGAATGCCGTGGAATCCCAAACCTATGAATTATATGTTCCTTGACAAAGCGTCATATTTTCGATGTGACCTTTCAAAGGGATAGCTTCAACCCACTTGGTGAAATAATCTGTTGCTAGCAACACAAACTTGTGTCCTTTGCTAGATGGAGGATTGATGTCCAATTAAATCTATACCCCATCCTCCTAAACGGCCAAGGTTTAATTATCGGATTGAACGAGATGCGGAGTGCTCTACGAACATTACCAAATATCGACAATCTCGACACCCTTTGTAATATTCAAAGCAATCCTCCAACATAGTCGGCCAAAAGTACCTTTGTCCTCCTTATTATCCATTTCATTCGGTAAGCCGACTGATGTGCACCACAAGCTCCTCCATGGACTTCAAACATAATCTTCTTAGCTTCTTCTTGGCTCAAGCATTTGAGCAACACTCCATCTATAGACTTGTGGTACAAGCGATCATCAAGAAGCACAAATTTAAATGCCTTATACTGAGCCTCAGGGAAACTCTTTGAGATGGATCTTTCGGATAGTTGATAATGTCACTTCTCCGAGTCATTACTTATCGATCGGCATTGAAAACATCTTCGCCCTGTTGTATAGACTTCATGATTTTCCCGATATCCGAGCGGCTTGAGCTAATTTGTTTGCTTCTCCATTGTGCTCTCTGGGTATATGATGCAAAGTAACTGCGAAAAACTTTTCGAAGTTCCTACATTGTTCATGGTACCCTTGCGGTACATCATTTTTGCATTCATATTGTCTGTCAATTGATTGATTACCAATTCGAGAATCACCAAATACCTCAACGACAACGGCCTTCGTTCTACCAACAGCAGAAGCCCTCTAAGCAAAGCCTCATACTCTGCTTGGTTGTTAGTGACGAGGATATTCAATTGAAAAAGCAAACTCAAATATCTTTCCACGTGGGGATATCAAAAGAATACCAACCACCACCTTTGTCACATGATGATCCATCAAAAAATAATGCCCATGGGGCAATGTTAATCATATCCGAGATAAATCACGATGTTGAGTAATAAAATCGGCAATTGTTTTAATGTCCTTTCTTTGCTTTTGCCGACTCATACTTTAAATTAAACTCGACAGGTGCTAATACCCATTTGCCGATTCTCCCACTTAAAATCGGCATTGACAACATGTGTTTAATTACATCAAAACTAGATATAACCACACATTCGGCATTTAACAAATAGTGCCGAAATTTGGTGCATGAGTAATAAACACACAAACGAGCTTTTCTATAGCCGAATACCTTGTTTCGGGATCTAACGAGTTTTCGGCTAAGGTAAGCTATTACTCTCTCTTTTCCATCAAACTCTTGCATAAGGGCCGATCCTATTGTTAGGCTATCGCCGCCACATACGGCTTGAAAGGCTTCTCAAGTTGTGGAGGTACCAACTTGGTGGTGCCTTCATATATTGCTTGATTTCATCAAAGCCTTTTTTTGTATGTCACCCAGAGACAAATTTCGATCTTTCTTGAGCTTCAACAATGGAGAGAAAGGCAACACTCTTTACGATAAATTGGATATGAATCTTCTCACGAAATTGACCTTGCCTGACAATGATTGCAATTCTATAAGGTTAGTTGGGGGCACAACTTTGTCTATTGCTTCCATGCTCTTTTTTCCAACTTCTATCCCTCCTTTGTGGATCAAGAACCCTAAAAACTCACCCCGAGACTCCAAAAGCACACTTGTTTGGATTCATCTTTAAGCCATGTCTCCTTGTGCACTCCAAAGTCTTTCTTAAATCGGCTAAATGTCCTTCATGGTCTCTGGATTTGACTAC